>OMNZ01085325.1:0-11096 GCA_900303255.1 Lesueurigobius sanzi
CATTAAAAAGCATTAAAAGTCATTAAATGAATTGTGTCAAAAATAAGGCCTTAAATGTCATTCAAAAGCATTAAATATAATTCAAACTGGCATTAAATATTAAGTTCTTGGAAAATATTGAAATTGTTCAATTAATATTACAGTAGAAGTTTGTCAAAAATACAAGCGTCAAGACTGTAGTTTTGATAGAAATCATACTGCATTTCGGGTCAAAAGTTGTCTGTTGTATCACATTTTCTGTTGAATATGGAAATTAATATTAACACATTGAGTGCCACGCTGCTTTTGGAATTTAGCTGTAGAGTGCCAGGAATCCAGACCATTTTTGATGTTTTTTGTAGCACCACAGCGTATTCTATGTTATAGCTATGGACACATACTATGGCTCGGTTCCTGAGAAAGGTTAAGATAAAAAGAGGCTGTTTTCCTCAAAATCACTATTTTTACTGTAGAAACGGAGATATCAGATATAAAAAGATAGTGACTTTTCACAAGTTTTTGTTCATCATTTATTTCTGTTCTGTTCACCACAGAGCTCCCAAAATCACACATAAGGTGTGTTAGAGTGTATAGTTTCGTAATTTAAAAAAAAAAAAAAAAAAAATCAGTTTTTGGCACTCAACGCATGGGAACGAAAAACAAGTTTTTTACGTTTTTGGCACTCAATGTGTTAAAAACGCACCGATTTGTGGCATTAAAAATGTAGTATTTCTGCATTTAAATGTAATTTAAAAAGCATTAAATTTGACTTGCTGCTACCTGTATAAACCCTGTACTAAAAGCATGGAGTGAATGAGCCCCCTCCCTTTCATGTGTGAAGCGCTTTGGGTGTGACTGTGTCATATGAAAAGCGCTATGCAAATAAGAATCCTCCCTCTAAAATAAGGTTAAAATGGAGCCATTTTTATCAAAATGCATTTTATCTCAAACTAAGGATCATCATTACAACGTAGCAAACATCATAATTTCCAGTCTTGTACATCATAATATTTGAAGGTTTTTTTAATCAAAGTCCTTTCCCTTGTTTAGCTTTGAATAAGCGTTTTACATGGAAAAAGCTGAGACCAAAAGTTTATTTATGTATTTTTTTTATTTCCAATAAAACATTTCTTTTTTTAATGAAGACATGAAAATCTTAGTACTGTGCTACTGTTTAGTAGGCTATGCAAACAAATTAACCTCAATTTAAACAACCCAACACCCCCCGCCCCCCTCAAATTTCAGACTTCTGTAAATGAAATTGTAATTGTGAGCATACAGGACACCTGGCATGAACATACAGGGGCATGAAGCAGTTCCAAATTATATAATAAATACATGTGGGGGGCAGAATGTGCACGATTGTGAGAAGCAAAACTCTAGGCAGGTTTGTCAAGAGGGAATTGCTTTATAACATAGATTAAAAAGCCCAACAAAGCTTGTTCAGCATAATATGGGCCATTTACTGGGTGCTGCGGGAAGTCATTACGGCAGGTCATTGTTTAAAGGGCTCAACTTTGGGGATGGTATTTGTATCTAGGTATAGGCTCCAGTTAAGTCAATCAAGCCTCAGATCTGCCCCGTCCATTGATGGCGAATTGTTGGCTGACTAGGATCTTTGGCATGGGATTACACAGCAAGCCGGGCTCTCACATTCTTAGTATTCTTCGAATGCAAACACACGCAGCAGCCACATGCGGAGCGCTGACCCCTCTGTTTAAAGCGGAGCGTGCAGATCCCATGCTTAGTGACCCCAGTGTGCCCCTGGCTTCCACCTCTCCCTATGCACCCTGGGCTCTCTTTTAAACGGCCACCTTCCTCTCAGCCGGTCCACTTTTAGCGTGGGAACCTTCACCTGTGGCTCTACCCATGCTCCATCTAAACGGATATAAAAAGCCCCGATACCTATACGCCATGGGTTCAGAAAGTTTTCAGATCTATTTCAATTATTCTGGCTTCAGAGCTTCATAATACAAGAAGAAATTTGTTGATATTCAATTCTTGCGATAAGGATATTTGCGATCTATTGTGCAGCCCTAATTCAGACCCTTTTCATATATTCAGAGATTTATTAAAGTTTAGGTCCGTAATCAATTCTATTAATTTCCAGTGATACAGAAAGGTACAGCCTCTAGATTTTAGATTGTACAGAAGTGCGAGGAGGAGTATCAATAGTTCCTGAGCCCTCTGTTTGACACTGCTTTTGCTTGTGTGATAATTTGGGACGCATGTAAAATTGCTGAGCGCTAAAGACACACGTATCTCTCGTCGATTTGAGAGTTGCCCCCCCCCCCCTTCTTGAGTTGAAATGTCGGATTTCTCAAGGCAAATCCTCTAATCCACCAGGGGCATGGCAGGGTTTGGGCGATTTGACTGACACAGGGCTCGTCGTGGCCACGGATCACTGTTTCACACGGTCAAAGATGGCCGTTCAGAGCTGCGAAAGGGGAGCAGGTGATTACATTTAGGATGATATGCAGGCCAGAAGCGGGGATAGTGTCCAGTTGTGGCTGAATCTTTGAACTCCCAAGCCATAGCGGGGACAGAGTGGGTATAGCTCACATGCTGACACTAATTGTCCCTGTGCTGACTGGGTCTCTTCATGCACAATGGTTTTGATTGGGATTGTGTTGCGTTACGGTGTTGGGACAAGGGTCTTTGTTCCGGAGCCTACCCCCTTCCCTCCCCCACCTCTCCCCTTTATCCCCCCTGCCCATCCATCTATCTTGTTCAACCATTTGGGCAGCTGTCACTTAATCCAGCTAATCACGGCCTGCAATGGTCTGTGGGAAACCAGACTAGTCCATCCATGGCTTTGCCCAGGAGACTATTTACCTAAATGTTTACAACATGTGGCCATCCCAAAAGGTGCAGGTCACCCCAAAGCCACCTGTTTGGGCTTTTTTGACGTGTCTCTGTGTAGCTGTTTGTCGGCATCGAGCTTGAGTGGTCTTACAAGCAAGACAAATCCCTGTCACTAATAAATTCATTGCCACTCGTGGTTTCCCTTGTGCGTTGGCATACACACCCACCCACCCACATGCTCAGACTGGGGCGGGGAGGGGAGGGGGAACGGGTGGAAAGGTCAGAAGCCGAGCTACATGTCGTGGGATGATCCACGTTCATGTCAAATAATCCATCTTTGAGGCCGCATCTGTTGTGCGTCTGCGGCGGACGGGTTAGCCACCGGGCTTCCGGTCACATGCCTTGAGGAACCCCCCTCACAGACACTCCCTCTCAAAAATCATCACCACATCACCTTGCTTCAGCATCCATGATGGAATGATTAGCTCCTCGTCGCTAGCGCCCAAACTGTGAAGCCAAACCTCTTGGCAGTCTTACTCCGGTCCCTGTTCCATCCTGGACCATCGTGGTCTCCCATGCTCTCCACAATAACAGTCCCCTCCCCTTCCTCCCAGCGCCAGACAAGCTCCTTAATCCCATAGCCCAGCACAGCAACCAGCCCGCAGCTTGTTGGTCCCCCCCAGATCAACACCAACACCACGCGTTTACTGTCTCCTCTCTCCTTCTCTTCTCTTTCAAACTTGCACGGACAAAACCACTTTATGGGTTCAAGCCCCACCCCTGAAGCCCCCCCACCGAAGCTGAAGACCTATCGATGACATTACAGTAGAGGTCAGGGGCAGTCACACCGTGGCTACTACAACAGTGGCTGGTGGTGACGTAATGGGTGTTATTTAGGTCAGCTGGTAGCCTAGCAGTGTGCCCCGCAGCAGCAGCTAGATTACTGCAGTGATGCTGGTTAGCGTGGTTAGTTTCCATGTGTTTACTCAAGTCAGACTCGCTCGGGCAGAACAATCAATTAGTGAGGGGTATACGTCTTTCTGTCTCCAACGTGCATGGGGGGCAATGATATTATGGCTGCTGGCTAATATATAGAATGTGACATATGGCTAACACAAGACCCGTGTCTGCTGTAAAAAGTGCAATAAGTTGGACATTTTCAAATGGAGTTTTCATTGTTGATGTTTCATCGTCGCAGTGGCTCATTGTAGGAAACTTTGCAGCTTCAAATTGTACAACAAAATGTATTTAAATGGCGGCAACATAGGATCTTATGGAGTTTAATTTTTGATGATACTACAGTTTTTCGTACGGTCTCAGCCAACCGAGATTCTGTGTCACCCCATTCAGAGCGGTGATTACAATGATTGCTAACCCAATTGAACACCGTATGTTACAACTTAAAAATACTAAATCAAGATGTTGCGTCACTTTATATTGCAATTTCGTTCATTTGGTGATGTATTGTTCAGCCGCTGACCACATGGAAATTTCCATAAACAAATGCAAACCTATGCATGCAAGGTCCCCTGAAATTTAAGTGTTTTATTCTCTATTCTTATTTTGCTTTAAAGCCTTAGACGGGCTGGTGCTAGTGCCATCCTGGTATACAAGTGCTCCCTGTGAAAAATGTGTGGACACAGCTCTGTGCAAATGAACATGGTACAGTTTGATATAGGGCTGTGTACCTTTGAGAACTTGGTGATACGATACATACTGTACCTCGATACACCAGTCACGATACAATGCATACCTCGATACAGAGCCTTCTCTATGCAATTTGATACTTTTCGATACGATTCAGTAACAAAACATGGACCTAAAGCTCATTAGTTAATCATGAACAAATCCACTTACTCAAAAAACTGAACTCTGGGTTATTATCTTTAATTTATTGAAGAATAAAGTACATTTTGGTTAAATGCTTGCAACGTGAAGTGTTCAGAATAATTGGCCGGACACAGTGGAACTGATCTCAAGGTTCACAATACAAAACATTTTTCCACATTTTTTTCCCCCAGTCTTGCTCCGTCTAACTCCCCAGTCTCACCGTCTAACACCTGGGGGAAGAACGATACTAAGAGCCACGATATCGATACTGTATATCCTTTGATTATGTCAATATGTATCAATATTTTTAGTACTCCCCTAGTTTGATACCTCTCAAGTCTATATTTTAACCACTGATTTTCCAACTGCTTGACTTCGCTCAATATGTAGATGTGTTGAACTTGAGCCCTTGGCAGTGGCTGCTGGCTGACCTGCGTCTGGACGTGCGGTGGCAAGTGTCGCATGATATCTTCACTGCTGGTCAAGTGTAAAGCATAACTTGGTGTGAACTGTGAAACGGGATCATCCCTGTTGATTTACCTCACTGTCTGACAACCAAGGACAAAGCTAGTCAAGAGGTCACATCCCAGCGCTAATATCAGCAAAGTCACCTTCGCTTCAGACATTGTATCTGCCCAGCAATTGTAATTGTCCCAACAGAAGCATCAACGTCTATAAAATATGATCATTGCTTTTTCTAGAGTTGCACATCATCACAATTCATCACATTTTGATGGTTGCAGTGTTTAGCCAACATAATATTTATATTAATGTTGTATTCAGTTTCCAACGGGTTTTATTGTGTAAACAAATCTGCAGCTCATGTTTTAGTCTTCTCTAAAATCTTAATAATTCTGGACATGGTGCACAGATTTTGACTAAAACAAAATCCTTACTTCCCATTATTTTCCCTACATGCACATGGGTGATTCTCATGAAATCATGAAAATCTTTTCCATATATAAAGTATTTGCTATCAAAATAACAAATACATTTTTATAAATGCACCCATGAACTCTATCTGGAACATGTTTTGAAATAAAAATTGTTATTATATTTTTTGAGGCCAAATTCTCATTACCACAATGTGTCCTCAATTAAAATGATGTTGAATTCTTTCAGAAGTTAATATTTGAAATTAAAACTTGAAGAAAAATAATGAAATAATTTAATACAATAACAAATGAGTTATATTTGGCCTCCAGTCATAAAGGAAATCTAAGACAAAACACAAATGTTCACAGGAATCTTCTCATCCTCCGCAACTATTTTCAGCTATTGTTTAAATGTACAGGGCACAGAGATTTTCAAGGCATTTTTGGAGGAAGGAAACTGCACTATGAAATGCTTATTGTTTCATCATTCTAGCCCTATAATATCAGCAGAGGTTATACTGTCAGCTTTTGGCTACTCTTGGTTTTATAACTCAGTCACCTTTGGCTATGAATAAGACCCACATTGGTCAACTGTTCGTTCATATGTACATTGTCCAAAAAATGTATTAATATGTGTAACACTCCCTTTCTCTGATGCTATAATAAGTAGCAGTCTTGCTATTGACTGATTTTCTGGCAAGCATCTGGGTCTTGCTGCTACTACTGTAATTTGTTGGTTGAAGCCGAAGGCATCCCCTGTGTCCCATGAAGGGTTACATTTTACCCCCTTTTTCCTCATTTATCGTCTCCGTATTAGATGTACCCATTTGCTTTTTATTAGCCTGAACGCCGTCATGGCTAAGTAGTACCATCTTACCAAATTCCGCTAAGAGCACTGTAAGGAAAGTTGGTTGATCCTCTCCCATTTGATCCAAACATCTCCAGCTCCTCTCTGGCATCTTCCCACACTCGTACTTTACCTTATCTGCCTGGAGTCTTTAGGTTTCATTGTAACTCAAGCACACCTCCGAGTAATGGGTCCAAGCTGCCTACGAGGATCCGTAGTAGCAAGGAAATCGATTTTTGCATCGTCAGTGTGTGTGTGGGGGGGTCGAGTGTAGTGCTTGTTGTCTGTGGTGAAAGAGTATAAACTTTCAGGATTTATGGAGGGGGAAAAAATACTCAAAATTCTGTCAAAATCTATTAAAACAAAAAGATTAATCCACTTCCCACACATCTACAGTGAAAATAACTCAATAGTGCGTCATACACCTCTAGTTGATTACAAATCAACAAAAAAAATCTTTAGGTTTGACTCAGCTGGGAGCAGGATATTACCAGGGGATGGTCCACGCCAAATTCTTTTATTTGATAACCCATGGCAAAAAATACTGTTGTGCTCAAAAGTTTACATACACTTTTAATCTTTTGGCCATTTTTCATAGAATATGAATGATAACACATCATTGTATATGTTAGTGATTGTGCAAAGCCATTTATTGTCAAAATTGTTGAAATCATAATGAAACGGAAACTACTCAAATGTCCCTGATCTAACCTGGAAAATTGTTCAGGAGCAAAGAAAAATTCACTTCACCTGAAATACAGGATTGTCTGACAAACTTGATGTTTGTTTCAATATGCACAATATGTAAACTTTTGATCAGGGACATTTGGCTAGTTTCTAGTTGAAAAGCGTAAACAAACTGATTTTTTGACAATAAATGGCTTCACACAACCACTAACCATGAGTGAAATAAAGGTTTTTGTGGTATCATTCATATTCTATGAAATGTGTAAGTTTACATACCCTGATATTCTGCCACTGTATGTAAACCTTTGAGCACAACTGTATGTCTGTATCTAGTTCAGGGGTGCTCAATGTGCGGCCCAGGAGCCAAATGCGGCCCTCGGACCAATTTTTCTTGGCCGTCAATTTTTCTTGCTGAAATATTGCAAGTTTAAACCTATTATATTATAACTTGAATAACTGATATGTTGGTCAGAGCTTAAATTGGTTCCAAGCCTGAATATAAGTGTGTTAAATTAGTGATATCCTCGACTTTCTTGTTTGACCAAAAACATGCCATGAGCAGCGATCTTCAACAAAAAGGGGGCGTGGCCAGATGTTGGGATGTTTGGTATCTACTATTTATAATCAATTTTTAAATATTTTTATTGTTGTTTCTAATTAATTGAAAACATTTTCATGTGTTTTTAAATAACATAAACTATTAATATTGATTGAGCATGATCACATGAAGTCGCGCATCTTAATTAGTGACACCCCTGATCTCGCTGATCATTAGGAACACATTTGTTATCACTGGCCTGTTTGTTTTTGAGTAGATGGTCATTTTTGGGAAGTAGCAATATATAACCTGGAATGTCCCGCAGTGTGACTTTTGAGATTTACATTAAAAATGTTTTTTTTAAAGTTTATCAGAAATCCCAAGTTCCTGTTTAGCATGTACCTCTGCATATGTAAATGATTAGGTTTTTCCTGTTTTGCCTTTCTATTGGTACAAGTCTCCGTATGAAGTTGCTGCTTGTAAGGATTAGATTACCTATAAGCAAACTTGACCCTTTTTTCTCATTCTTCTTCTTTCCAGCGGACGTTCTCGTTGATAGTGGAAGCCTGGGACTGGGACAATGGCACGCGGAACAACAGTAAGTGCACTTCCTAAATATAGGTCATCTTCATTCATTTAACTATTTTTAGGCCTGACAGGGACTTGTTTATGCATATTGTAAATGCTGTGAAAACTATTGTGCACGTTACAGATTAGCAGACTCCTAAAGCTGTGATCATGAGCCACTTGTTCTGTTTGGTGGTCCGGCATCACGGTGATCTGACTGAGTTTAACCAAACGTTGCTTGTTTGTTTACCACGGCAGCTGCGGGCTCTTAGATCATTGAAAACGTATTCAGTTTGGTCATGCCAAATCGAGACATTTTGAGAGCACTGATCTTAAATTGTATTCAACATATTGTATTAGAATTGCTCACATTACATTTGTGTGAAGGTTTGCTTTAGTAAGTAATTACACCTGGGTTTAACCTGATTTGGTCAATTAAATTCTCTTCTTTTCCTGATATTGAGACTGAAAATGACTTGCATTCAGCTAGTTTTGCCTATATTCTCGGCGACGAATCCTAAATAATGGATAAGCCAGATTTTTCTGCCATGGTTTTATTTTGTTGATATAGTTACAAAGTTACAAAGATTTGTTCAGAGGGGACTTTTGATATCTTAATAATAATAATAATACGCAGACACTAGCTTGTCCTCTCTGGGACAAGCTAGTGAAGAATATACGCAGACAACAACTCACTAGCTTGTATGACGTACAGTGTCTTGTTGTGGACTTAATGCACTCCACGTGGATAATACCAAATGTGTCGATATTTATGCCTGGACTCGCGGGTGAGAGGAGCAAAAGGCGAAGAAAAGGGCCGCTGGAGTCATTTCCTGGTCCACGGCTCGGCAAATCTTCATAAAATAAACGTCATAAAGGGGGAGGTTGGCCGTTTTTCTAATGATGGCTTTGATGTTTAAGGGGGTATCTCCCCGGCTGAGATGTCTCCGCGACTCCCGAGATTGATCAGTTGCGGCGACTCGGAGACCTCTCGCAGATATCTCGAAATTGCCCACCCTTTTTGAGTTCACCTTTTTGAGTTCACCTCTCGCCTAAAAAGGAATTTCTTCTCTAGTGTGAGATGCAGTTTATGACAACAATTTTTTGTTCTTTGGCCCGTGATAGTGGCATTGAATTTTGCGGCGGTGGCATTGAAAAAGTCTTCAATTACATTTGTCCAAACCTGGAACGACCCTGTTTACTAGGGCTGCACTATATATCACAATATTAGGTGATGCACTATCTGTATCGCAAGAGGCCACAAAATATCACAAATTCACTTAAATCTTCCATCTGAATGAGATTTTTTGCATTATTTGCAAAACACACTCTCTAAAACCAAATATGCACGGAACTTGTACTGTAAATGTGCAGAAGTTCAGTTTTAGTCATAACTTTCCTAATTTAGTGAACTTTTTGGTCTTGGTTTGGTCTTCTTTTGGCACAATTTGCTGAAAAAGATATTACATGTGTCTGAATCGAATGGAACGGCTTATAAGTATCGCGATTTTGCATGCCCGTATCGCATATCACAAGTTTTTTCAATACCGTGCAGCCCTACTGATCACTATAATTTGACCCACCCTAACCAAGTTTGATACCAACCCACGCCTACTTGATCTCACACGTCTCAGCTCAATCCCACGTCTTGGGTCAGTGCAGTTGCCATGCGTGGACCAGCTGTATCCTGTTTTGCCTCAGTTATGTCCGCCGGGTGGACTCTCGAAACGATCTTTCTTTTTTTTTTCTTCGCTGTCTCACCAGTAGCGCAGTCTGGAAGGAAAGGGGCCCGGCGAAGAGTTGAATGATTAGATGTGCCAACTCTGCTTTGATGTGTCAAGAAGCTGCTGGTTATCATGCTTTATGAACGGGTTAGCCCGCTGCTGCTTTAGCTTGCTGTAGGGCTGGCGTTGTAACCTATGCAACTTTTCCTGACGAGCATTGCGATTGGATTTGCAGTTTATATTTTAAAATCAATATTTGGTTCACATTGCTGGTTTTTAACTGTATAAGAGCATTTGCAAGGTTAGCTGGTTTTATGCATGAGAGGCAATTGATCTTGTATCTTCATCTTTATCATTCTCCCTGAACAGCTCTAGTGAGTTCTACTCAGATTTCGACAAAAAACCTAATTGCGATTCTTCGGACTGAAATTGCCGCTGTGATTCAATTTGCTATGTATTTCTGTTGTATATTTTTACTTTCAGTCTCATGATTATCTTGGCCAAAATTATCGCAATTCACAATATTATCACTGCAACATTTCTTTTGGTGAATGCAGTTTCGATTCTGGGGCCGTGGTTCGACGATTATCTTCAGAAGTGATAGAAGTAGTATTGTCAGCAAATGATACTTCTAAACTGCTCTTATACATCGTTGTACTCATTTACAGTGAAGAAAGTAAGTATTTGAACACCCTGCTATTTTGCAAGTTCTCCCACTTAGAAATCATGGAGGGTCTGAAATGTTCATGGTCGGTGCATGTCCACTGTGTGAGAGATAATCTAAAAAGAAACATCCAGAAATCATAATCTATGATTTTTTAACAATTTATTTGTGTGATACAGCTGAAAATAAGTATTTGAACACCTGTCTATCGGGCTAGAATTCTGACCCTCAAAGACCTGTTATTCTGCTTTTAAATAGTCCAACTACACTCTGCTCATGATTCTAATTTAGTAGCACCTGTTTGAGGTTCTTAGCTTTCATAAAGACACCTGTGAACCCCACAATCAGTCAAAAGTCTAACTACCAACATGGGCAAGACCAAAGAGCTGTCAAAAGACACCAGAGACTAAACTGTAGACCTTCACAAAGCTGTAAAGGGCTACGGGGCAATTGCCAAGCACCTGGAGAAAAAAGGACAACTGTTGGAGCAATTGCTCACAGTGTAGTTGGACTATTTAAAAGCAGAATAACAGGTCTTTGAGGGTCAGAATTCTAGCTGATAGACAGGTGTTCAAATACT
>OMNZ01085329.1:0-14710 GCA_900303255.1 Lesueurigobius sanzi
GTTCGCAAGGTAAAAAAAGTTTGGAGACCCCTGCCCTAGACCCTACAAACACATGAAAACACTGCTGACATTTTGACGCATCAAACTGAAACACGGCCTCACCATGTTCAGTCAACTTTTAGCAACTCTTGCTGAACATTGCTATTGGATTCTGGTCGACCAAAATTCACCACTAGCCCATCCGTCCAAGGGAGATGGATCCTTCCTTTAAGTGGTTTTCCTCGAGGTTTCCTCATTTTTTTGACCATGTGTTTTTGGGGTTTTTCCTCGCCGTAGAGGAAGTGATTTACTTATTCACGGGACATTACATCTGGTCCAGACATTTCATTCGTGTGTGACTTATTTTTGATCATTCTTGATGTCTGATGTTGATTTGTTTTTGTCCAGACCGACCTTTGAGATGCCTTCTGTTATGATATTGGGCGTTACAAAAATAAATTGATTGATTGATTGATTGATTGTCCTAACTCTGGGAACCAGCAGAATTTCAATTAAATTCAATTTTGTTTGTATAGCCCAACATCGCAACAAAGTCGCCTCGCAGGGCTTCACAAGAAAAAGAATTAGTGAATATTAATAGTGCTGGGGCATCCCCTTTCCTTAGACCCTCCTTCTCAGCAAGGAGAAACTCAGAAGACTGGTCCAGCGCTGAGGTATCCAAAAGTCCAACATATTATAATAAGCCACATTTATGTCCGTTGTAATAACACTCGCTAAACTGATAGCTTTGACCTGTAACATTTCCATGAAATGCATGTACAGTAATTCTTATAGTTTAGCAGTTCATATTTCAGTCTTTCCTCGAATGTTTATGCCTCTGGACATGTTTGAGATGTACAGTGTCAAGTGAATCTTGATTTAGAGAAGCAAATGCATTTATTCATTATTGTTAAACAAAAAGATACTTTCTTATACTTTTGCCATTTTAAATTAGATAAAAAATGACTTAAGTGCTTGAATTAAGACACTTTACACTTATTTATTTATTTATTGAGTAAATTTGAAGCATGTTTTTTCTTGCCTTCATCTTTTTTGTCTAATTTCAAGCGTTCATTTTTCCTTTTTTAAGTTTGCAAGTTAATGGCTCTTATTAAGCCAAGACTGGTTTCATTAAATGTCATTAAACTCCCAATTCTTTTTATGTAATTTTAAACTAGACATGCACCGATCCAGCTTTTTTGCTACCGATACTTGGGGATTGAATATCTACCGACACTGAGATCATCACAAAAGTATGCTTGTATATGACTTATTTGTTTATGCAAAGAAACTGCAGTGAGTAAACAAACGACTGGCCCTTGTTACATTAAATCGAAACTTCCAACAAACAGTGATCTGATCATAATGCATTATAAATAAACATGTTTTATCAGTGATTCTGCAACAGTATTTCTGAAAATAAAATGCAAACACTCATAGCTTTAGGTGGGAGTCATAGCTTCTGTCGCAGCCTTGACTGGTTGAAGCTAGCATTAGCATACTGTTGCTAACTGCAGTATTTTTGCCGATCATAGTACTATTGTGGAGTGTGAAAGTAATTAAATGGCTGAATTCTACAGGTTAAGATCTTTCAAATGACATACAGCATGTCCATACTTGCGTAAATTAAGTTGGTGAAAGTATTGGTTCAGTATCAGATATTTGGAATTGATACCCAATATTGGTGGCACAGTAGCACAGTGGTTAGCGCTTCACAGCCATAAGGTCCCAGGTTCGATCCCGGGCCAGGACTGTGTGGAGTTTGCATGTTTTCCCCGTGTCTGTGTTGGTTTCCCCCATCAACCCAAAACATGCAGGTCAGGTTAAATCCTCCTGCAGGTGATTCTGACCATAAGCCTGGCTCAAGATCTGGAGATAGGTCCCCGGGCACCGTAAACACAACTGCCCACTGCTCCTGACAGATTGCCCCAGCGGCATCGAAGGATGGGTCAAATGCAGAGACGAATTTCTCCTCTGTGAGGTCAACGAAGTACTATCTTATCTCATCGTAATTTTCACAGTATTGGCTCTGGTATCAGATTGGTGCATCCCTATTTAAAACATGTATGGAACCTTGTTAACCTGACAGCTTTGACCTCTGCAAATAGGTTTCAGAAATACATGTAATTTTTATACTATTAGCAGTTTATATATTTGAGGCATATTCCTCAAATATTGATGCCTCTGGACATCCTTAAACCATGCATTGTTAAGTGAATCTTGATTTTTAAAAAGCAAATCCATTTATTCACAATCACAATATTGTCCAAAAATGATGCTTTTTATATTTCCCCCCAAAGAGTAGAAGCCTAATACGGCTAAATTGTTTTCCCTCGTCCGCGCCGAGCCACCGCCGCATTGGTATGACATCACACATCCTGTAATTTAGCAGATAATGAGGATGCATTCACTGACCTTTGCTCACCGTACGTATCGCAACGCTCCAGTGAACGGCGCTAAACCCCTCATTACCGCCTACACTTGAATGATTTTGGAAATTTGATCTGGTTAGCATGCGACTCCCCATGCCCACGGGCTAATTCGTGAAAACAAAAGGTTGGAAAGTGGCGGCGGCTGGGATCAATCCGACTTTTGCTTTCACGCCGTTTCAGGGACAAGGAAACTGGATCTAAGCCTAAATGTTGCTGTTGTTTTTTCGCCTGCACTGTACCGGGCTTGTGTTGCGCTGCCGTGACCAAAGCAAGGACATGTTCACAGTCAAATCTAAGCAAACCGCTTGAATTTGCTTTTGTACGGCGGGCACGCACACACACACACACAGCTGGACACAACGGCGATTCCTGGTCGCGCAAAACAAAGTTGCCTTGGAATAAAAAAAACCCAAAGGTGTTGCGTCTTTGTCTCTCTGTACAGCAACACGGCAAAACCTCCAATTAAAGTTAGTTGTAGTCGTAGTAGTTCTCTTGAAATATGTTTATTCGACATCGATTTGAGTAGGTAAATGTCTACTCTGTAAATCTTATGCACTTAAGGGGCAAAAAGATTTCTTCATATACAGTAACATATAAACCTTCACCTGCAAACAAATAAATAGACACATCTTCACAATAAAGTGTTAAATTATTGCAGTGATTCACCGTTTCTCCGTTTACACAGAGAATTGTAACATCCAAGGCCACTTTCTCAAAAAGCATTTTTCTTAACCCTCTGAGGAGTTTTATTGTTTTTTTCGCCTGGTATTTTTTTGTTTTATTGCTTCTGTTACCTCCTCATCTTGCACCATCAAGTGCTTGGACTTTTTATTTTCATAACAAATTGAACTAGTATCATCTGAATGCTGTTGTCGAGTCATATCAATGAAGTAATCATGATTGAAGCAGAAAAACAACCAAAAATTAGGCGAAATTGAGTGAGAATTGAATTTCTCACCTCGCTCTTTCCCTATATGCAAACAGTCAATGTGTATGGCTGTGGACACACATTTTTTACACATTTTTTTTTTTAATTATTTGCTCCTAAAACACCTCCTCGTGATGCATGATCAAGTGTTTGGCTGTAGTCGGGTCATATCAATGAAATAATCATGATAGGAGTAGAAAAACAACAAAAGACAATGCTAAAGTAAAATTTCTCACATAATTATATCGATTAAAAAAGGCTGTGGACATGAGGCAACACTTTTTTACACTATATATGCTTCTGTAAACATAAAATACTGACCTAACCCTCTGCATTTATTCCCCATAGATTTGCAATAAAAAAATACAAAAATTAGAGAAGATAAAGGCTGTAGTTACTGTAGAAATGTTTATTTTTGACAAAAAAATATAAAAAATAGGCGCTCATAGCACTTTTTTGATTATTATTCCACATTCCAAAATATGCTTCTATAAACATAGACGGCTATAAACCTGACCTTCTGTGTGAAATCTGTGTTTATTCACCATATATTCACATTTTTGAGAAAAAAAAAAAAAAAACAACAAAAAAATTGTCCTAAATACCGCATGTCCTAGTTACCCCATAGTTGTGCTCATTTTTGGCACAAATGTTACTCCATACTTTAGTCCTCCAGGTTCTATATAAACAGAAAACAAGATGGCCGCTAACCAGAGACACATTTTCAGGATGAAGAAGTCAAGTTTTCAGACAAAAAAAACCCCAAGTTTTTATCTAGTACCGTTTTGAATCCCTGGGCGATTTTGTAAAGTGCAGAGTCAGCAGTTTTAGCTAATGCTAACTTAGCACTTTTTGACACGAATTTTCGACACGACCTTACATCGCCCCCTGGAGGCCTAGAAGGACATGGGTGGGCTCATTCAAAAGCCCCAACTCTCCTCTTTCCAATGCAAAATAAAGTACTCGCAGAGATATTCGCTAAAGTCGTTGGCGTCGCGGGTCTCATATCGCGAGACTCCAGAGGGTTAAACTCTTGCGACAACATCGCCACTTTAATAGTCGTCAAACTTTCAAGTCTTGGATTTAATAATATTCTGATGGTTTGTTCAGAGGGATTTTTCTGTAGTTAATTCCTAGCCTGATATATTGAGCTTTGAACCTAAAAAAAAAGTTCACTAATAAGTAGTTTATTCAAAAACTAAACACAATATCAAAAATCCCCTTCGAACAAATCTTTGTAACTATTATAGTTTAAACAAAATAAAACCATACATTTAAATCCAGCTCTATCCATTTTATGAAATTTGTATGAAAACACAAAATGACACAATTTGCAATAAACTTTGTTCTCAGTCATAGCTACTTGAGCTATAGTTAAGTTCAGATATAAGCTATTCAGGAAGCCTCCTAATAAGGGCTTTACAAATAAGTACAATACAGTGTTGCTCTCTCCTATCTGACAAAGACCAGCCAACCAGCCATGTCAAGTGATTTGCATACATATTATAGCTAGTAATAAACAGTTTTAAAATGCTTCGCTCTTCTGGGTCTAAGGTCGTTTTTTTTGGAATTATTTGCTCCTAAAACACCTCCTCGTGATGCATGATCAAGTGTTTGGCTGTAGTCGGGTCATATCAATGAAATAATCATGATAGGAGTAGAAAAACAACAAAAGACAATGCTAAAGTAAAATTTCTCACATAATTATGGCAGTAAATGTAAAATATCGATTAAAAAAGGCTGTGGACATGAGGCAACACTTTTTTACACTATATATGCTTCTGTAAACATAAAATACTGACCTAACCCTCTGCATTTATTCCCCATAGATTTGCAATAAAAAAATACAAAAATGAATGTGGTCCTCCATACATTTGCTAATTTTTTGCTAAGTTGTCCTCTGTACTTTTGCACATTTTTGACACAAGTGGTTCCCCGTACTTTTTTGCCCATTTTTGACAAAGGTTGTCCTCTGTACATTTGTTACTTTTTGACCCAAGAGGTCATCCATACGTTTGCAAATTTTTGACACAAGTGCTCCTCCATACTTTGCTCATTTTTGACACAAGTGGTTCCCCGTACTTTTTTGCCAATTTTTGCCAAAGGTTGTCCTCCATACTTTGCTCACTTTTAACACAAGTGGTCCTCCATACATTTGCCCACCGTGTTCTTTGAAAACACAAAACAAGGCACATTTTGAAGATGAAAGAGTCTACATTTATGCAAAACAAACCCCAAGAACTGGTTCAAAGTTGTCTGAGCATTGAAGTGACCAGAAGTTGGTATTTGAGGATCTCTAACACAACACAAACTTAGAAAATAAACCCTTTTGGACACATTGTAGTCGATAATTGTATGAGTGGTCCTATAGTAACAAGTGCATTTCCGTTGGGGAGTTGCTTGATGAACCTATTTTCTCATAAATTGCACTGTATGTGTTTCATTAGCCCCAGATTCCGCCTTTCCACCTTCAACACTACCACCAAAGCTAACATCTATTCATCTCTGTTTCACCACCCAGATTTTATGCTGAATTCCCTTGCTCTAAAGTAGTTTGACAGATTTCTGTGCACATCCCCGGTTCTTGGACGCCGGCCCATTCATTTTCTTTTGGGGGGAGATGAGTTCATCGTCTGACAGAGCTAAATTATGCGTCGGGGGCTAAGGCTATGCAAAGACTCCGCGATGATTCAGCTACGGATCGGGCTAAGATCTCAGGTTGTTATTGAACTTGGCGTGCATTATCCCTCCAGATGAAGTTGTGATGTTTAGGACGGCATCAAATCTGTTAAACAGCTTTTCGGTGTGAATGGTTTGAATGGATCTGGATTTGTGAAAAGACAAACTTGTTCTTTCTGGCTTTTTATGCCGATTTAACCAGATGTAACCAAACGGATGCTAGAAAGAGCACAACAGCAGAGCAGGCAACACGAGTGAAAGGTTTTCATATATTTATATATGTGAAACAGCAGTTCAGACGGTGCTGTCATACAAAATCAACTTTTTAGTATCTCTACCATCATACTCCCTCATCATAAACACATCTTGAGTGATTCTGTTGCAGTATTTCTCAAATATTATAAACACAGGTCTCAGTCATATTCTGTCCCAGCTTTGTTGGGTTGAAGGTAGCATTCGCATACTGCTGCTAATTGCAGTATATTACGCAATGATCAAAAGTGGTATTGCAAAGCGTATAACTAATTCATTGACTGAATTCTAAGGGTGAAGAGCTTTCACATGACATACGACACATTCACATAAATTAGATTAAAAGTATCGGTTCAGTATCGAATATTTGGAATTGGTACTCGAAATTGTATTTTTTACAGGATCGTATCAGTGCATCCCTGATCTTGAGACGGTCACTTGCTCTATGAATAATATACCTTCTCTGGCGGTTGTTTGAAGTGTACTAATATCTGTCAGTTTATTACCCCATAGCCTTTAAAGACCCCCCTTTTGGAGGAACATATGTATCCCTGCAAGAGTCAGATCGACTCCCAATAACAATAACTCAGAATAACTTCCATCCATCCATCTATTTCCGCGTATCTGTTGCTGGGTCACGTTGTACAAGTCCCTTATGGCTCCTCCTGCAGGTGGTGCGTCCACAGGAGGATGGCCCCACAACGCTCCCCCACCTCTGGGCGATGATGGTCTCATCATAAGGAGCTTCTGAACCGTTCTTGGTCTGGCCCGTCACCTAGGACCTGTTTGCCAGGCGAGACCCTACCAGGGGCATAATGCCCCAGACAACAGAGCTACGTTCACTCGGGTGCTCAAACCCCTCCACTTCGATAAGGTGGTGGTTCGAGGAGGGGCAAATACCTTTAGCACTGATATCAATCTGGTATTGCTCCGGTTCAAGTCATTTGAGGAGAGGATACACTTTTTTGCGCTGATTGGATCAAACGCAAAACATTAACCTGCTACAATGGCAAATCCATTAAATATTTAGTTTCTATAAATACTGTATGTGTTTGTGAGCCTTTAGTAGCACCTCGTGTTTTTCCATTATCACTGTGTTGTTAATTACTATCAATTAAAGTACTTGTTATCGACAAATGTTACACCCGCCCACTCATGCCGCGTGATTGGTTAGAACTACTTTGTACAAATCAGCTCGAGCGGCATCTCCTGTGTCTGTGAATTCAGCTCGCAGGCGAAGTTACAACACACTCCCCTTTCCCTCAATTTATGTGGTAAAGGATGCGAGAAATATTTTGGAGGATACAGTATAATGCTGTTTAAATGGTGTGTTCCGGCAACAGTTTTCCCCAATTCATCACGTCAGTCCAAGGTATTTCTGTAACTTTTAATTTGCAAACCTAATGCCCATAGCCACCTATTTTGCAACATTACCAATCATACTTAACATGGAAACATTCCACTGAACCCTGTGAGTGCTTCTGAAAAGACTGAAGGCCGTCATTTTTATACTAAACCATTTGCTCTTCGTAAAAAATGTTTTCGGCGCAACACCTTTCCAAACTCATTGGCATGTCGACACATTTAAAATCATCTTGAAGGGTAAAAAGTCTTCCACAACTTCATTGGTTCTTGTCCAAACTTCTGTCTCTGAAATGAGCCAGTCTTTTGAATGGATCGGGAAGATTTGGCTCCTATTAAAAAGTCACAATTCCTTTCACGATCACCTGATGAAAACAGGAGTCTGGAGAGTGATTTCATCCCTTTCTTTCTTTGTGCAAAACCCAAAATTTATTCCAAACGGCACATCAAAAGTCTGGCTTCCCCACGGCCCTCTCATGTTGGGGTTTAATAAGGTACTCTATTGTTTGAAGTAGTACTGCTTGTTTGACTTGTTCCTAATCCCTTTTGGGTAGCAGCGGTGCAGTAGGTAGTGGAATTGACACGGCATTATCCTTGGGTTTCTTCCCGCCGCGCTTGGCTTCTGTAGCCTTGGATAATCCAGGTGTGTTTGTACATTTTTAGCCTCCAAGAAGGAAGAAAAAAAAAATCAAACTGAAGTCGAGGAGGATTTGTAAGAAAGTTGGCGCAATGATGCTGGGTTGAGGTTTGCGGGGAGCGATTGGAGGATGATTGAATAAAAGTTCAGTAAATCACACTCTTCATTCACACTTCTCAAGGCAGTCAGTTTTACTCCTTTGGGTTTTCATTAGCGCTACCTTTGTCATGACGCAGACCTTGGTTTAGATCTGGCGTGGATCTGGCGTGGAAGAAGAAGAAGAAGAAGTTTATTTACCATATAGCACCTTGCACAGACATAGTCACAAAGCGCTTTACGAGATTATTTTTTGCATTGTGCAAAAAGACCTTCCGACCACTACCATTCACTCAGCGCGGGGAAAACATGCAAACTCCACACAGAAAGGCTGTGGCCTGGCCCGGAATCGAACCCAGGACCTTCTTTCTGTGAAGTGCACGCACTAACCGCTGCGCTAACGTGCCATATGCAGCATGAGGGGCCACAGATCTGTGGTCAGTGCATTCAAACATTCAACTATGTGTATTTAAGAGAGATAATGCTAGGAAGGTCAGGGGTTCGAATCCCGGCTCCTGCAGGTGCAGACTGTTGTTGTGTTCCCCTTCCCTTTCCCCACTCTTAAATTACCCCAGTTGAATGTTTGACTGCACTGACCACCGATCTGTGGCCCTCCATGCCGTATGCACTTAAATATGCGGCCCTCGATGAAAAATGTTCCCTGCTTTAAGGGGAGTCACTGCAGTCAGAATATTTTTTTTAATTTTATTTTCAAGTTTTGGGGCAGTTTGCTCTCTTAACATACAAAGTTTCACCTGGAATCAAATGAATGGCCTAATCTTCACAGTAAGGAGTGTATGTATCGCACTGATTCAACACTTTACCACAGAACTACTGTATACGGAAAATTGAGCAACCTCAATTGACCATTTTCTCAGAAAGCGTTTTTCTCACATTAAGGTGACGACACGTCCCCTTTAATAGTAACCGTACAGACTCCAATGTACCAACTGCATCATTCTGTCCTGCGTATACACAGTTTTCCTGCTCATAGTCGAGATGAATACAACTGCACTCGCTAAACAATGTCATTTTACATTTTCTCCGCCTCAAATTTTGCTCGTTGTCAATCTCTCAACTGCCCATGCTTTTTTTCCTCCACTTTCGCGTGTACTCTCTCAATATGTGCAAGCCTTAGTAAATGACACCCTTAAAGTACTGGTATTGAAAAAAATAAGGTCTCAGTTTTAAGTTTGTATTGTATAAAACCCTGCCAACCTTGTAGTTCAGCCCTCTACAAACAAGCTCTGAAATGCATATGACTGTTCCATTAGTTTTGAAGCTCACTTCAGACTGCTCTCCATTTTGTCCGCTTCTAAGATGAGCACTTTGCACTGAATCTCTGCAAATAACATGAATACCTATTACAAATATAATATTGTTTGCTCCCAGCGTGCTCCAAAACAAACACACAATCGATCATCCAACCCAGGGCTATAGCTCCGTGTTTCGTCTTGAAGTGTTTACATGTGAATTCCATGTTCTATTCATTGGTCCTCGCTCCACCAAGGCGAGACTTTCATGTGCTGGGAAATTGAGAGATTTCAGTCTAGTTTTGTCCAAGTAGATAAAAGCCCAAACCCACCATTTACGCAGGTCCTACATAACCAGGAAGTCACTATATCGTTGCTGTTTTCTGCCGTCTCTGACACTCGTGACCTTTGCCAAATATAGCCATGTTTGGTATCAGCGTCAGTGAAACAAACAAGCTGTGTTCCAAATCTGGCAATATCCTTTGTAAGAAAAGCCAGTAATGCCTGGTTCACACGGCAGGATTTTAAAATTGTCGGGCTTTCTAACAGAGCCCACACATGGCGATAAAAAAGCGTGGCTCTGACACGTTTGGTTGTACAGTGATCTGGAGGTGAGTTGTTTTCTCTCATAGAAATGTGGTTACATACAACGCAGATCAATTACCATTGAAACAAACTTTCATTCATTTCAGAATTATAATTTTAGACCCGATGTTTATGTTGTTATAGGATGTTTCTGCGTTCTGATTGGCTACACGCCACAGTTAACGGGCTGCACGCTCGGGAGACACCACACATGAGGGGATATAGGGACAAAACAATCCAACATGTTAAATATCCCCGATGTCGGGTCGGAGGGGTCGCAACGTCCTTCTGATCAGACCAGAGCCGTCGTAATACACCACACACAGCAGGAATATCTCATAAGATTATCTTAGCATAATCAGGGGTCCTTGCAATTGTCGGAAGGGGAAAATCAGGGCTAAAATCGGGCTAAAAGTCCTGCCGTGTGAACCAGGCATAAGAGACAAAAGAGATGACCAAGATTCCAAAACTTTGAAGTGGCTTTTCTGCAAATGCCTTCCCTTTATCAGTACCTACAGACGCCACACTTTCCAGTCTTGCACTTAACAATATTGTGGTTGGTTCTGAGGGATCTTTCAATATTTACTTCTAGCCTGATTTATTGAGATTTTAACCCAAAAAAAGAAGGCAAAATTGTATTTTTATAGATTTATTCACTAATAACTAGCTTATATACTGTATATACAGTTGTGCTCAAAATTTGACATGCCCTGGCAGAATGTCAGTGTGTGTAAACTTATGAATGATTTCAGAAAAACCTTTATTTCACTCATGGTTAGTGGTTGCGTGAAGCCATTTATTGTCAAAAAAATGTCCAAAAAAAGTTTACACTTTTCAACTAGAAACTTATGGAAGTGTAGAGGGTTCACACGCGTAATATATTTTTCTGCTGGTATCATGTTCTTACAAGATAATTTCACGTTCGTACAAGATAATTTCATGTTCTTACAAGATAATTTCACGTTCGTACAAGATACATATCACGTTATTTCATGATACCAAAGTAATTTTCTTGTTATTATGTGAAAATCCACCAGAGGTCAGCCATTCTGAACCGAGACCTGTCCCCTGCACACCTCAGGACCGGTCTGTGCAAGTGAAATGGTAAACGTGGATTTTCACATAATAACAAGAAAATAAGTTATATTGTATGAACAAGATAATTTGGTATCATGAAATAACGTGATATGTATCTTGTACGAACCTGAAATTATCTTGTACGAACGTGACCCGTATCTTGTAAAAACATGAAACTATCTTGTACAAACGTGATTCCAGCAGAAAAAATATATGACATGTGTGAACCCTCTAGCCAAATGTCCCTGATCAAAAGTTTACATATTGTGCATCTTGAAACAAACTGTTGAATTTAAGAGCTTGAATATTTTTCGTATTTGATGCATTGAAAAATAATAAAGCGAATATATAAAAGAATGTAAAATTTTTAATAAAATAAAAAATGTGTAACTGAAGTTTGGAGACAAAAAAATTCAAACATGTTTTTTTTCAGTGCTAAAAAATGTTTCAACGTAACATTCAAAGACATGTAACGTCCACAAAGTGATGACACACACAAAAAAAAAAAATCCACAAATGAATCACTGCTGGCGAGATTGATAGCCCTTGAAGTCAGAAAATCCCTAAAACTACAACCAGAACTTTTAACAACGAATCCTCTCCGGTCCTCTGGTGAATATCTTTGTGAGACATAAAACAAAGTGTAATAGATACGAGACGCACAGCAGAGAATCTAATCTAATTCTCTCCTCCGTGTTTTAAAAAAGCCTCCACAATCACCAATTGTTCCACGCCACCTTCATTATGCAAATGCAAATTAAGAGAAAGCTACTAACTTTACCTGGAGCCGTTTATTTCCATATTTCCTATTGTCTATTGCGGCTTTACTGAGATTTCCTAAACACACCGTGAGGACCCAGCTCTTACCTCATTTCCATTTCTTGCATTGTCCGTAGTTTATATTTCATAGTGTGTTTTGTTTCGCTGTGCGCAAATATTAGCATAATCAACGCAATTATTCATGACTTTTGAAGATTTAAATTGCAAATGGCTCCACATTTACATACGGCATCATATCATTAAGGTTATCATTTACCTGGTGGTGTTGTTAAACGTGAGCCTTTCACCTTCTTCTGCAGGTTCTGTTGTGATGCGCGTGTACAGCGGCTTCAGAAAGTATGCGCATTTGCTCATTATTCAAATTATTTGTTTATGTGGGCAGCCTGGTTGTCAAATAGCTCCAGGCGAGACTCGGCAGGCGAGTCGACACATGCGGTGGTCAAGTTTGAGATTTTTGTCAAGTTTTATCCCGTAGCATCTTAGTTTCAACGTCAAAGTAGAAAAGAAAGACCAATCTCCCCCTTTTACAATGATTATTCGATGATGTTTTGAATACTGCGTCAGACGTTATGTATTTATGTCTTTATCGTCAAATATGAATCCCCCTGAAGTGCGAATGAATCCTACTTTCAAAAGGGGGGTCGATTATTGAGAACTCTTAAGCATGTTACAATGTTGTTCTCTCAGAAGAACAGGGAGGGGAGGGAGGAGCTTACAGGGAGTGCCTTGTTGAATCAGGAAGTAAAGGCTGTTTTCGAGGAATATAGCGTTTTGTAAAGAACAAGTGTAAAATAATGATCAAGATGAGTTTAAGATTATGACCAAATACCTCCAGAGACGCTACAGGCAACTTTACACACTTTTATTCATTTTCAGGATTTAGACCATGTTAGTCTCACATATGTTTTCATCTGGAAACAAATAATATTGCACTGATTCAACGTTGCTCCATAACAACTATGTGGGTAAAGTGGATATTGTCTTCTTAGTGTTAACGTTCTGGGCGCACCCTTAGAGATAGGGTGAGGACCTCAGTCACCCAGGAGGAGCTCGGAACAGAGCCGTTACTCCTTCACGTCGAAAGGAGCCAGCTGAGGTGGCTCGGGCATCTGTTTCGGATGCCTCCTGGTCGTCTCGGATGCCTTGGTCTCCCCAGGCACGTCCCACTGGGAGGAGGCCCCGGGGAAGACCCAGGACACACTGGAAAGACGATATTGTTAAGCTGGCCTGGGAACGCCTTGGGATGTGAGGAAGGGTGTACGCTCCGTCGTCCCAGTTCAATGATGCACTTTTTCTGATCTCAATAGCTTATCTGATCCAGCGCTGGTACTTGTTTACTCACATTGCGGCGACAACATCTCCGCTTTAGTAGCTCCTACAGACTCCAAACTGTTCAGTCTTGTACATAGCACTATATTCTGAAGGTTTGTCCAGAGCGATGTTATTACATTTAATTCCTAGCCTGATTTATTGAGTTTTGAATCCCAAAAACAAGGCAAAATTAGATTTTTTACAGATGTATTCACTAATAAGCAGTTTATTCAAAAACTAAAATGCATATCCATAATCCCCTGTGAACAAATGTTTGCAACTAATATATCAACAAAATAATATACATTTAATCCTGGCTCTATCCATTATTTAGATTTGGTCACCAAAAATATAGGCAAATTTGGACAGTTTAATGCATAAAATACCTTATTTTCATATGAAAATATAAAGTGACGGAAAACTTCCAATTTCTTTCTCATATTTTTGTCAGTAATACTGTATACAGCACAAGTTTCAAATTGATATCACTCAATTTAAATTATTTCTCTGTTCACCTGCAGACTCTCATATTAATATAAAAAACATATTTCCGAAAATGATTGAATATATTAAGTTTTTAAGAACCCCATCAGGATACAGCATATATGAATGCAGTGGTCCACTGTGTAAACTGCAGTAGATATGCGGCGGGTCTGTCCACAGTCAAAAATGTGGATTCCTACATCGCCACCTGCCAAGAAGGAGCCGGCGCAGATAGTGCCAAGTCACCGTAAGTCAAAATCCTGCCCAAATGTGTCAAACATTTGAAATAAGCTCCGGACGTACATCGAACTTGGCTTCGCTCCTGAACTCAAATAAGCTCCTGGCCTCAAATAGGAGCAGACAATCGACGGGATCAGCACAAAACACACAGGACACAGTGGCCATGTCAATGTGCGAGGGCTCCACTCACTAAAGCCGCACACTGAGGCTGGACAAAACTGGGACTTTTAGGAACTAGGATGGTTTGAAATGATGTTTGCTTCTTTTGTTGTTGGACACCCCAGATGAAAATGTGTATTATTGTGAATAATATGCACAGAACGCACAGCTTTATCCACAGATTTTCAGGATTTCAGATGTCAGGAGACTGTGTGTAGGTAAAACCCTCAGACTGCACCTCTAGAGGTCGTCCATTGTGGATTTTGAAGTATGTTCAGGATTATTAATCATTTGGAGAAACCATCCAGCCCCATGCTTAATAGTTGGAAAGCTGGTGCCCTTTCTACAGTACCTCAAACATATCTTTGCTCATTATGGCCAAAAAGTTCCATTTAGACCTCTGTTTTTTTGTTTCCAAAATGTTTCAGGCTTGTCTATTTGTTATTCTGAACTTTTG
>OMNZ01085337.1:0-20112 GCA_900303255.1 Lesueurigobius sanzi
GGACGATTCAAAGTCACATGTCGTTGTTCAAACTCAAGAGGGAGCAACACTGACGTTTTTTAGCAGAAAAATAAGATTTCTACTAATATGCACTGCCATGTCAAAATAGTGACAAGGACCTGTAGCCAGCTCTATGAGACACCAACTCTAAAAAAAGTTGATTTGGGGTATAGTGCCTCTTTAACCCTCCTGGGTCCGCAGGGGCTGTGCTGACCCTGGGGGGCGGGGAAATTCATGGACGACCACTTCTACACAGTGTTGGGGAGTAACTAAATACATGTATTTAAAATACGTATTCAGAATACTCATTTAGAGTAACTATTCAGGTACAAATACTCTCTCATTTAAGGGTATTTCAAATAGTTAGGGGGAGGAAGAAGAGAGACAGAGAGGGAGAGAGAGAAAGGAGAGAGTGAGGGAGAGGTAACTGAATACGTTACAAAATACATTGCAAGACAAGTATTCAGTATTCTGTAACTGAATACAATTTCAAAGTATTCTCCCCAACACTGCTTCTACATCAATATTTTTCAAATATTTGGAGGGCCATTAATGTAAAAACCTCATGGTCTGTCACGAGGAGGTATTTTGGAGGCCATAAACAAAATAATAACAGGTGAAATAATTCCAAGAAATGCCCTTAGACCCCGAAGAGTTAAGTAAGGTTATGGGCCTCCAGTTGTCAAGTACAAGTGGATCCTTTTTGGGTTTAGGTATGAGACTGATTACTCCTTATGTCATGGTGGCCGGCAATTCTGCTTTGGTAATACTTTCTGTGAACACCTTGAACAAAAAGGGTGCCAACAAATCATCAAACATGAAGTACAATTCTGCAGTAAGCCCGTCATTTCCAGGTGATCTGTTACTTTTCAGACATTTTCTGGCGCCTAGCACCTCCTGCTGGGTGATCGGGAGATCACATTTTATGTTGTCTTGCTGACTAATAGTTTTGACTGAATCAATGCGATTTAAAAACTTTTCGGCTTCCTTGTGACAAAATTTTGTTTCGTAAAGAGAAGAAAAGTAAGTATAGCAAAACTGGGAGATCCTCGCAGGATCATCTGTAACATTTCCTTGGATATTCAATTCATGTATAGAGTTATACTTTGCTCTTGTCTTCTCCAAATTAAAGAAATAGGAGGTTGTCTCCTTCTTCCATCCACTTTTGTCTTGATCTAAGAAAATGCACCTTCTGCTTTACATTTGTATATTTCGTCAAGGGACGGAACTGTTGTTTTTTTTATTTTTATTTTTTTTATTTAGTGTACATTTAGTGTCACATTACAGTTTAAACAATAGAGTAAAGAAGACCAGAGGTGAGTACAAATCGGTACATGCACAGAACAGAACAGACAACCAAAGTACTATACCAAATATAGAATAATAATGAACCTAAAAATAAATAAATAATAATGAAAAAAATAGAAATAATAAGAAAAAAAGTTTTTAATGCCAATTGAAAACATTTATACAGATTCCCCACTCATTTTTTTTTTTTTTTTTTTTAACCTCTTAAGCTCTAGGCCTTTTTCTCCAAAAATCGTTCCTTTACATCATAGGTGTACATGGCTATCTTGGTGTCCACACATTTGGTAGAGTGTAGAGATGATGATGGAAGTGAAATTAAAATGAATGATGTTGTTTGAGGGACGGGACGGGACCGTTGTCACTGTAAACAAAGGCCAGATAAACCGGAAGTAGTGCCATATCCTTGTTCCGGGGTAGTGTTGGCATTTTCACATTTTCATTTATAACCAACTCGCTCCGTCTTGTGCCTACGTGTAACTAACCGCAATTTGTAATATCTGTAACATTTACTCGCAACTAAAATGCCTCTAAAGTTTGAGATATGTCCGGGTAGAATGATCGGAGGTTCTCATCCGTGCTTTATTATCGCAGAGATTGGACAAAATCATCAGGGAGATATGGAAATAGCCAAGCAGATGATCAAAATGGCAAAGGTAACCAACATCTACATTAATCATGATTGGAGTTTACTGCACAGCGTAAACAACATGCATTTGTTTCCAATTGTTACGCAAAACACAGCCTTTTCTGTTTAGTCAATTCATTTATTTAGCGATTTCACTCAACTGTCGCTGGTTCGTTTTATCATAGGATTGCGGGGCTGACTGTGCCAAATTTCAGAAGAGTGAACTGGAGTATAAGTTTAACAAGAAAGCTTTGGCTCGTCCTTATGCGTCCAAACATTCGTGGGGAAAAACTTATGGAGAGCACAAGCGCCATCTAGAGTTCAGTCATGAACAATACAAGGAATTGCAGAAATATGCAGAAGAGGTTGGGATCTACTTCACAGCGTCAGGAATGGATGAGGTGAGTCAAGTTACAAATAATAATAATAATAATAATAATAATAAAACAGTTTTCTACTAAATATTGACAGTTGGGTAACAGGGTGACAAAAGTATGACTTGTTTCATAGATGGCTGTGGAGTTTCTCCATGAGCTCAATGTACCTTTCTTCAAAGTAGGGTCTGGAGATACTAATAATTTTCCCTATCTTGAGAAGACTGCCCAAAAGGGTGAGAGAACCTGATACCATTTTCACAAAACTATTAATACTATGATATAAAATTATAATTTATCAAGTTTTGACAAACACTGGCTGATCTTTATCTTTTGTAGCAAATATGTTTATTGTGTGCCTAGAAATTAGGTAACAGTCAAGTGTTGTTTTTTTTTACTGTTTTTGACAGGTCGTCCAATGGTGGTGTCCAGTGGGATGCAGAGCATGGAGACCATGCGGCGAGTTTATCAGACCGTAAAGAAATACAACCAGAATTTTGCTATTCTTCAGTGCACCAGTGCCTATCCTCTTGAAGCAAAGGATGTCAATCTTCAAGTCATTACAGTAATTATTTATTATGTTTCTTCATTGTTACATTCAATTCAACTTTACCTTTCTTCCATCTGTGTAAGCTCTCAGTCATAGATTCTTCAGTCGTCATCTGAACTCTGTATTTGAAGTGTAGGATGCTTCGTCAGCAGTACACACACAGAATTTATTTCTGTTCATTGAAGGATTATGTTTCACTTTTTTTTTAAAGAAACAAATTCCTTCAATGAACAGTAGAAAAAAACTGGACCCTGTAGCCTGCAGTCTCCTTCATCTGAAACCTGAAGCATTGGACTGAGACAGAGCTCAGGGTGTGAGAAGGGTCATTGCAACTGAAACTAGCAACAAAGAGTTGTTTTTCTGTAGGTGAGAGTAGCCTTTAGAATAAAGAGGGGTGTCTAGAGTTTCTTACTGCCTCTGATTAAGCTCTTTGGATGAAGAGTGAAACGCCCTACACTTCAACTACAGAATAGAGATGAAGACTGAAGAATCTTTGTCTATGATTTACATTCATTACATTTTATTATTTTGGTTGACTATTTCCATTATGTCCTGCTATATTTATTTTTACCTCCAGGAGTACCAGAAGGAGTTTCCAGATATACCCATTGGTTACTCCGGCCACGAGTCTGGCATCTCTATTTCAGTGGCAGCTGTAGCTTTAGGGGCAAAGATTGTGGAGCGGCACGTTACTTTGGACAAGACATGGAAAGGCAGTGACCATGAAGCTTCATTACTGCCCACTGAGCTAGCGGAGCTTGTTCGTTCAATTCGTCTGGTTGAGGGGGCACTGGGCAGTGGTATCAAGCAGATGTTACCCTGTGAGAAGCCATGCCACGATAAGGTCTATCACATTTTCACAAAACTATGAATTAAAATGGATGTTAAATGTATCCTAATTGAAGTCTTATTAATTTATTTTATACAGCTCGGAAAGTCAGTGGTTGCCAAAGTGAAGATCCCCAAAGGAACTGCTCTAACTCTGGACATGTTGACGGTGAAGGTGGCTGAGCCAATGGGTGTTGCTGCAGAAGACATTTTCCAACTGGTCGGGCAGTCTGTGTTGGAGGATGTGGAGGAGGATGAGAGTGTCACACCGGGAGTGGTGGACAGTTATGGCAAGAGAGTTAAATCATGAAGACAACAGCTTCATTTTAAAGGCACTCATTTATGCTGAGAAAGTTAACATGGGCATGCAGCATTTATGCTGAACACCTTAATCCTGTTTGTTAAAACATTGTTATCAAATCATTAACTGTGTTCTACATCTTTTTGTCTTGAATGATCCAAGGCAGGAGCCAGTGGCTTAAATTTCATACTGGAAAACTTGATCACAGGAATAAAATGTTTACAATTTTGGGTTCCATGTTATGCTGTATTTTTTCAGTTTTTATAATGTATACCTCAGGGGTCTCCCAACCACAGCGTGAGCTACTTCTATGCAATAATAATGGCAGCAAGCTACTTATGATTCGATTAAACATGTATCTATGGGACATAAGTGGAATTCACCTGTAACTAAGATGTTATTTCAACTATTTAACAAAATGACTTGAGTTTCCTCTATTCTTTATTTCATTATTTTTATTTGAGCATCTGAGTTTCACAACGTTGGACATAATCAGATGAGCATGGTAATCAAAGCCAAAGAGAATACACAAATAAATATACGAAGAGTTCATTTGCAAAAACAGACATCTCCGTTTTGAATTTGTTGCTAAATAGTTTCAGATTTTTATCACTGTGCTCCAAAAGGGACACCAGGAAATGTAAAGTTGAACAAATTTCATCAATAACAAGTGACTTCATATTTCTGATTCAATAAAATTCATGTGGTCATTAACATCACTGCAACACAAAGAGAAAAGTACAAGCTTATGTTTATTTTTGTTAATGGCACTTATCTGTTTTTGCAAATGAACTCTTCATATACTAAACAGATATGATTCCCAAAAGGAGTAGGCAGAAGCAAAAGCTTGTGAGCACCTACCCCCTTTAATTCACAGTTGAGCAGTAGATATACAGTGCATTCATTAGTCGTTATCAAGAAATATGATGCAATGATACTTTTGTCCTATTCCAGGGACATTATCAACCATACAACTACCAATATTATTAACACATCTGTTAATCCCAAGAAGAGGCTAAAAAACTCCTCCCTGGGGAGGAGCCTTTTACACACTCTCAGTACTTACTACATTTACCTAAATGTTTGGAGAGTGTGTTTAACATTTTCTAAAGAAAAAAAGAGTATTCATATAAAAATTTGACTTATGCCATAGAAACATAGAAATCCTTTGGGGAGCTACTTAGAAAGTGCTGGCAAGCTACTGGTAGCTCCCGAGCACCTGGTTGGAGATTCCTGGTATACGTCTTTGTTTATTAAACTCAAACTCACATTGATTTCCAGATTAGACAGCCTGGCCACCCAAGCTACCACCAGTGTTCATTTTGGCAGCAAATTTTAATTTAGTTTTAGCCTTAGTCTTGAGCAAACTTTACATTTATATTATTGTTTTCAAACATATTTAATAATATTCTCTGCTTCATGAACAAACACAGAGCTGTTCCTTTGGCAGTGAATTTAAATGATATGAGGCTTTCAAACTGAAGTTTGGATCATTTTAGTCCCTTCTTTTCAATTTTATTTATTTTTTAGTCAACGAAAATATCTGGAGATTTCAGTCATAGTTTTAGTTTCATGAACTAACTTTAGCAATAACAGTGAGTGCTGGGATGTTTCAGGTGAGGTCACGGTTATGTAACACCTTCAGGCTTTGGTACAATGCTCAATATAGAACCCAAGGCTTAAACACAGCCGCTTTTGATGGGGCTTGGTAGGAGTGACAGGCTCTAGCACTTCTTGAACAGCATGTGAGATAAATGATGTATATTGGCCTGGGACAGTGGTTCACAAACCATGGCATGTGACTAATAGTACCATAGTGATACTTGGGCTTCTTGCCTGATTTTCCTGGTAGTGGAATGAATGAGCTCAGCAAATTGTAAGAGTAGGTATTTATGGAAATTTTTTTAAAGCAAACAAAGTGAGAAAAAAAAATGGGTATAGGGCCCTGTATGGATAGCCATTATTTTACAAAACGTTACCTGTGAGAGAGGCTAGTGCTGCTACATAAGACTGTTTCCCTTTAATTGGATGAAAGAGCAGGTGCGAAAGGGACAGTAAGTGCTTGGATTCATCGTTCAGGGAGTTTCACAGTTTTGTGAATTCAGCACATATATGTTCTTGTTCTCCACAATATAAAACAAGGTTATTGTTATAATATTGCACAGGCTATAATACTTTATTGAACATTATATATCCTACATATTCTTTGCATTTACGTTGAGGTATAGCTTTTACATGTGTATAAGGTTATTGCAGCCTATCCTTTAGCCTGTTAATTAAATATTAGAAGTGTTCAAATGGATATGAACACGAAAGGCCTGCAGTTACACATATGAGGGCAGTGCTATAATAAGGCCTCACTCAAGAACATAAGTCAGGTAGTTTGCACAGTTAGCTAATGAAGCTTAGCTCTCACGTGTAAACCCTGACCTGACTTCAACAATTCACATGCTCCAATAGGCCAAGCCATTCCCATGAATACAGCGTAGGTTCTATGCCGTATACATGGGAATGGCTTGCCATAGAGGACCGTACAATATTTCAATCAAGTGAGTATGGTAGAGGAGACCCCTGGGCTGATTCGAACTCAAACTCACTAATGATGAGTTTGATATTGTTAGTACGTTTATACAAAGGTTTGTGCTTTCCCCAGTCTGTATCTTCTGCTCAAAGAATTCATCAAGATCAGGATTAATCTCGTGTATTAATGAATTCATTCACTGTGTTCATTATGAAAAGTAATGAATTCCTGTTAATGCATGATGATTTTATGCATAAATCTATCAGGAATTATGCATTAGTTCCAGTGTTGGGAGTTACAGAAATATATTACTTTTTTCAGTAACTGGGGAATATAATATATTACTTAAACAAAATACAGTAATATATTAGTTATTACAATTAAAGTAACTCAAGTTACTTCAAGTTACAAGTGCAACTCCCCCCAAATAAGATGCAGCACCAAATCAAGTTGGACACTGGTGTAGAAAGAGGCTCATGCAGCAAACTTCATCAAAACAAAACACAAAGAATGTGGACGGTTGAGGAAAAGGACATTTTTAACTACACTTTTGCTCTGTGGCTTTATTATCACTATTTTCAGTTAATATTTTGCCAAAAGTAACTCAGTTACATTTTTAAAGCTGTAACTAGTAATATAGAATATATTACAGTTTTAAAGTAACTTGCCCAACACTGATTAATTCATGTACCTTTATTATAAAGTGTTACCAACATTTCTTAGCTTTACTACCAAGGCTTTCAACATTTTGGCACAAAAATAAGTACACTCTCCAGAACAGTGAGTAGATGCCTCTAAATCCTGAAACTTTCAATAGAAACAGAATAATAGCAATTTTCATTATTGTGATTTGACCCAACCCTTCCTGTGACAAAGTCACCACTTTGACAGGATGACATCTTATAGAATTTGTATTGTTAATTTGGTAAAAATTAAAATACTGAAACATGAAACAGGTATCCTTCACATAGAATACAACAGTGTTCAGATCCAGATCTAAGAGGCTTTATAGTCCGGACCCCAAAGTATTTCCAATCTCTCAATATACTTTGCATCTAAGGCTGAACTAACAATTAAAACAACACATTTAACAAATATAACAATATTGAATATTAATTAAATAAAGAAGCTGATCTAATGTTTTAAATGACTAAGTGCAATAACTGCAAATGTCTGGACCCCAGATGGAGTGAACGAAAACATTTGTGGACCTTAAACAGATTTAGTTGGGGACCCCTTATCTACAGGAAAAACAATGAGCGGAGCTGTCTACCTCCTAAGGTGGTACCTGGCTGGCATGAGAACATCAGTCTCTGGATCAATAAGTTCTTCCTTGTCTGGGTATGCAAACAAAACAGTCAGTGACCCAACCCTCTCCACAAGATTTGACCCAAATGGTCAGCCAATTTAGATATTTTCATCTCCAGCCAAAAACCACATGGTATTTAGTCAAAGGTACCTAATTAGTCTTTACATTACTACTATTCATCATGAAAAATTATGATAAATGAAAGTGAAGTTCTTCAGGGTGAAAACTGAATCACACTTGACAACTAAAAGTTTACAAAAGTTGGAACTTTTCAGCTTTTTTGCTCTGGTTTATTCACCTTTTAAGCTACAGCCTTAGCATCCATGAAGAATAAGTGACATCACTCTCTGTGACCACGACCTCCGTGACCGAAGTTTAGTCTTATCTCTCTTATTAGCTCTAAAACAAACTCTCCCGGTGACCCAACCCACCTCGCTCTCCTACATATGAGGGAATGTGAGTGATGTCACAGCATTGCAACCAGCCAAATGTGTTGCAAGTCTGTATTGTTGTTATTATTTTAATTTAACTCAGCTCAAAAGGTGGAGGATTATGTTTCGAATTAAAATGATTTAGGTGCACGCCCTCTCTATAGCATGCCTTTTAAAAATTTCCCAGATAAATTTGTCAAAGTGGAATTGGTTTTAATTCAGTCTAATGTGATACAAAAAACATATAGTCTTATACATAGTCATGAAAAGCCTAAAGCGTCTTGTGGAACATCTGGAGTTTGGGATTGGCGAATATGCATGGGCGACTGATCGATGTTGGGAGGTTGGGGGGAAAGTTGGGCAGTGTTGGATAAAGACACTAATCTTATTGCTGAGACAGTGTTGTGGAGAGAGAGTAAATGACCAGGGGGTGGCATCATAAAGTGGGAGGAGTCCACGGCCCTGGCTTGTGACCTGACGTTGGGGCGCTCCATTTGGGCTCTGCAACTGAAACTTCACCAAGGATTTACTGAGAGACTTCAGACTGGATGTTTTATTCGCATTAAAAATTAATTCTGGATTTAGGTGTGTATGGAGACCGAACTGGGATGAGAAATTTTCATGTGAGGTAAGATTTAGCTTTAAAATAAAGGGATTTGCATTGAAAGACTGAATGAGTGTAAATAGATTTGCAAAGTATAATTTTTGGTTATATATATATATATTTATATATATATTATAAAGCAGTAGACAACTGGTCACTCATTTATGAGTGATTCTTTGTTTTGAATACCCTGTCATCTACATACAGTAGGAACATTGTTTAAAAATATCTTTAGATAAAGTGCTTGTAGAAGAGTTAAATTGTCTGCTTTGCATAATTGGTAAATATTTGTTGAGTAAAAGTCACTTTTGACTTTGTGCCGTGGCTTCAGCGAACACAGGCAGAAGCTAATCTAAGTATATCTTCTCAGGGATTAAATAGCCTCCTAATGAGCTTTGACCAAAGTCAGAGCTCCTTTTGAGCCAGGGTTCTCAGCACAATGTCAAGCAGGCCACTCCAAAAACAAAACAAAAAACTGATATTACTTCCACTGCTAATTTATGTGTTCAGTGGAAATCATGTGATCCAGCGGTATTACGAACAACATATTAAACCTGTATTTCTAAAGAAAGTACAATTTAAGATAAACCTATGTTGAATTTGTTATGTAGACCTCTGTATAGAAGAAGAAAACACTAAAGAGAGAGGGTGCATACATCTCTCCTGATGTCTGATGTACTGAGATACAAAATTGTTATCTTTGTTAAAATTTACATTTGAATACTAATGATATTTTTTCTGTGTGCTATAGGGAATAATATGAGGAAGCCTTTGAATGGGTAGGACACAGACATCAGTGCTTCCACTGTGTTTAGACCAAGAAGCAGCATGCAGACAAATCGGTGAACCTCTGCGGCCTGTCAAGCCCCCACCGTCTTAGTTGACAGCTCCACTCACCCTGGGCTGGTCACGCACTATTCTGCCAAACAACATGGAGATCAGGCTGCCTCGACACAGTCAGGACCTGTGTCCCTCTACTCCGCTCCTGGACACGCGCAGCAAGTGCTCCAGGATGCACTACCATGGCGTCAGGAGGAAGCTACGGCCTGGAAGGATCTTAGGTTTCATCTTCAGCCTAGCAGTAGTCTGCACAGCTTGTTCATGGAGTGCCTTGTCTCTGGCCACAACTGCAGCTGGGATGCTACAGTCTGAAGCTGAAGGCTCAGAGGCAGCAGTACCCAGAAGGACTCTTCTACAGCACCAAAACTTCACAGAGGACATGCCAGTGGCCATGAAGTCATCTGCGACCGAGATGAACCATGGAGACTACCCAACGGACTACTTTAGTGTGGAGGAGAGGCGCCAGGGCTATGTGATGCTTCATATGTTTGGCATGTTGTACATGTTCATAGCCTTAGCATTAGTCTGTGATGAGTTCTTCGTCCCAGCACTCACTGTTATCACTGAGAAGTTGGAGATCTCAGATGATGTGGCAGGAGCCACATTCATGGCAGCAGGAGGTTCAGCCCCAGAGCTCTTTACTTCAGTGATAGGAGTCTTCGTTTCGCACAGTAATGTGGGGATCGGTACCATCGTAGGCTCTGCCGTCTTCAACATCCTCTTTGTGATTGGCATGTGTGCCCTGTTCTCCAAAGAGGTGCTGAACCTCACCTGGTGGCCTCTCTTCAGAGATGTCTCATTCTACATAGTTGGCCTCCTTATGCTCATCTATTTCTTTTTGGATAATCAAATCACGGTGGGGGAGAGTGCAGGCCTGCTGATGTGCTACACCACCTATGTGACATTCATGAAGTTCAATGCTAAAATAGAATTATTGATCAAGTCCACATTTGGAGGCAACCAGGTGGACGAACTGGAGAGCGCACCAAAGGTGAGTACAGCCCTGTCCCATTCAGCCTCTTCATTCTCACTGTTTCCAAGTATGTTATTGGTGCAGGTGTAAAGATCCAGCACCAAGTCGTTTGTGTACAATATGCTGTTGATTCTCATATTAGCAACACAGGGAGGGTGACAGATTCTTTGCTGATGCCCTGTGGCTCTTGTCCAAGAGGCAGAAGCAGACTGTGCTGACTAACAGGCCTAATCCCTGACTACTTATACATACAAGGTCCAGACCAGAATACACCGAAGCTCTAAGAACAGGAGTGATGTAACAGCACTGGCCTGACTTCTGAAATAGTTGGACAAGTATTCACATATAAATAACACAAACACATATAACAACATATTTATACTTATACTCAAATTGTAAAGTACCCCCTCCCTCCCCCAAACTCTTATTGCTATTGGAGGGTATGTTGAAATTATTCAGACATCTAATTGACACTCACATTAAAGCCATGATTTTGAGAGTAAATTGTGCTGTTCAGAAAAACAGTGGAGTGGCCATCTAGCTCAAAGGTTAAGGGTCATGCTGCAGGGCCTCTTCAATGTGGCAAAGCACTGATTTTCAACGGAGAAAAACTAGACTAAATGAAATGGCCAAAATGGAGCTCAAACTCAAGTGACATTAAACATTCAGGGGGTCATTTAAAAAGACAGGTGCCAACTGGTGAGTACAATCTGGAAAATAGTTTATAGCTATTTGTGGCCATGTGGCCACCTAATTTACCTTTTGTAATATTATAATACGAAGGCCAAAATCTGATATGTAAAAGGCTACATGAGTAAAAACAAATGTGTGGCAACTCTGCTGCTGATCCATTTTTGCACATGGCAAATGCTTAGTAAATGATCCCTTCAGTATTTAAAACAAAATGAGCAGTTTGCCCACAGCATAGACAGCCACCTCCCAAGACTTCAGGATGCAGAAGGTACTTTAGTGAACTTGACTTGGCATATTTTATTTCAAACCCTAGATTCGCAGTGGACCTTTAACGGAAATCAGAGAGATATTTTGTTTCGTTCGTTGAGATTATACCAAAGAGAGCGCACTCTGTCGTGTTGTGTTTTTGTTTCTTTCCGTCTGGCGTTTCTTGGAAACCTCTGGACATCGTGGCTCCCTCGCCTCAAAGCAAATTTTCACTATGTAGCCCTACATGTCCATCTCTCTTGGCCTCATGTGTCAGTGGCTGCTCAATAATCCACAGGTTAATGCTCTCCAATCCCATCAGAGCCGCTAATAATAGTGCAGCGCTCACTGGGGAGCAGAAATCATCACATCTCGCACAATCTCGCACGCTTCTTTACATACCCATCAAAACCCGATATTACCTTTGGGTTAAGCTTGGGTTTGGTTCCAGCCGTCAACTGGGAACAATATTCATCATGTGGAATGTAGAGATGAGCAGATTTACAGCTGATTGCACTAAAGACTCCAATCCTCTCTAATCCCCTTATCAACTTCTTACCTGCAGTGACGACAACAAGTACAGTCAAACACACTGCCACAGAGCTCTCTTCCAGCTCGCTCCCGTCTAGTTCAACTGTACACAAGTTGAAATTAAAACTTTAAGAGGCTGCGTAAACAACAGTATCTTAAGAGATGGTGTAAACTGAGGCATTTACGGCGCTTTAGATCTAGAAACATCCACCCATTCGCGCACACACATCCATATACAGTACACTGGAGGCTGAGCAGGTTACATGTCTTGCCAAAGGACACCACGACAATATCCTCTGGAAGCACCCACCTCTGAGACAATGAGCTCTGCGGCCTCATTATGTGACGACGGTTTGCGTTCACACTTGCTGATTCAAGGGCGTGGTGCTCCTATTGCCCTTAGGGGAGAAGAAAGTGAATTAAGAGCTCTCCAGTGACCTATGAAGGGTACAGAGCGTTCACACGCAGGTTCTGAAAAGACCACTCTAAAAGCGTCTGACAATTAATCCTGCCTCGAGCCAACTGTCAGGGGAATAAAGAAAGTACCAAACCAGGCAAAGCGCTCAGCTCACATGCTTATCCTGAGCATGTTACAAGGTCAGGTATCGGGTATTTTACACTGCCGGCACCTGAAGCAGGACTTTAAGGAGTTTAAAACCACATCAGTGTAAAGGAGAATGATGGATATTTTAGTAAAGGAGTGATGTGTCAGAGTGTGCTGGACTGAAGGTACTGGATATTGCACCAATTCTTCCATCTAGCAATAAAAATAATGATAATAAATGTCACGCATTGCCAATCTACACCAATAGCCTCTCCACACATGGAATATTTAAATGTGTTTGTGACCATACCAATGCAGTTACTGATAATTCCTTGAAATTTCAGTTGTCTTGGTTTGCAACGGCGCGATACAAAGTTTTTTATGTAAATATTTCTGTGTAATGTGTCTATATCCTGATTCCTGCATTTCCCTTTCTTCTGGCCGTTCATTTAGGACAAACAATGCCTCTGAGTGTGTGTTGGCAGTCCCCTCTGACCTGGATCTCTATAAAATGAAATAATAATTGTAGTTCTAAATTTAGACAAACACTTGATCCACAAAAGAGGTGTTCTGTAGTTTTCTGTAATTCTTCTCAAGTATAATATGCTATAATAATGCTAGAGGTTTTCAAAGAACTGCGGTTGTTTTGAGCAGAGGACATGTTGCCTCTCTGCTCTCTCCTGAGCAGCTTCTTCACGCTCATTTGATTAAAAAGGGTAATCGAGCTGGTTTTCTACCCTCCTTCTGGATCAGGGTTGAACTCCTTTGATCAGAGGAGCATAAAGAAGCATCTCGGATAAAAGACAAAAAGTCCTAAACGCAGACTGGTTGATGACGTTTGAAACCTTACAACTGTGAAAAATGGACAACTCAGATAGGAATAGTTAATACACAAGATCTATGTGAGTCTGGAAACAAAATCATGCTTTACACTGACCAAAAGAAAATGCAATTGTCAATTTTTGCGCCACAAAAAACAATTTTTTTCTTTGTTTCCAAAGGTCCCTCTCCCAAGTGACGATGAGAACAAACTTATGGTGAGTATACAGTATTGTTTTTTAGTCTTCTTTCATTTGAATCTTATTATACCGCTATAAGTGACATAAAGTACTAAATCTGAAACTAATCCAAGACACCAAAACAGGCCAAACCCCGACTGCAAAGGGAAGGAAGCTGTGCCTCTCTGCACAACACTCTGATGAGGAACAGCATCTTCCAACTCATGATCCACACTTTGGATCCACTCAGCGGCGACGGTACAAATGAATCTTTGTTTAAAAATATATATATACTGTATATATATGTCGCAATTTTCACTGAACAAGTTTAAATTGCTTCGTTTCAGAGCAATTCAAAGAAAAAGCGTCAATCCTTCACAAAATGGCCAAGCACAAGTGTAAAGAGGAAATGGCTAATGCCAATGGTGTGAGTGAGCAGAAAAGAGGTGAGTAACTAAAATCAAACGTGAATCCCCGTGCCAGCTGTTTTTATAATGTGTCTTTGTTTCTTCACAGCTGACAAAAACATCCCCAATAGCTCAAATGTTGCAGTAGAAGTCACACCACCAATGAACGGCGCGGCTGGTGGGATTGAGGTACAGGTCACTGTAGTACTGGTTATTCTGTGCAGGCGTGCGTTTATTGTGAGTGTGGCTCTATCTTAGGGGCCCGAGGATGAGGAAGACGACGAGGACCAGCCTCTGAGTCTGGCTTGGCCGGACACGCCCAGGAAACAAGCCACTTACCTCTTTGTGCTGCCCATTATCATTCCTCTGTGGATCACGCTGCCTGATGTCAGGAGAGAGGTGATGCACCTTGACCTAGAGCAAAGATGACACATAACATTGTAACTGCCTGCCTCACACTGGTGGTCTTCATCTTACAATCAGATCTTAGCCACACTACCCAGATAGTATTTTAATGGATGAATATCACTCACACTTCATCATAATGCCTTTTATCCATGTTGTTATCTATAATTTAATATAATATAATATAATATAGTCACACTCTCTATATGATAGTAGTGTTATGTTTTGTCTCTGATAATTCATGAAAAAGATTTTTCTTCTCAAACTGTAAATATGTCTAATGTTTTTCAGACTTCAGCAAGGTTCTTTCCAATAACTTTTCTTGGCTCTATAAGTTGGATTGCGTTCTTCTCATACCTAATGGTGTGGTGGGCTCATCAGGTACATTCTCATATTTTAACCAAATGTGAATCATGCATTAGCCTTTGATGGAGCACAGCAAGGAGTGTTGGATGTGTGACTGCAGCAGCTAATGCCAGTTAATCTGTCCTGATCTCCAGCCAGATCAACCTGTAACACTCTATTTTAGCAGCACTAGGCAAAACAGGCATGTGGCCACGCAAGGCAAGGTGACTGAGGAGTCCTCAGGTCATCTGTGAATTACAGACATATGTGGATATATATTTGAGACTTAAAAACATCTAAAACTGACAAAAATAATAATCATGATTAGTTTTGTGATAATTTGAATCATTATTATTCAAACGGTTATTGTAACTTAAAACATCTATTACCGTGTATGTCTTTCTTTTACAATAAAAAAGCCTATATATCTATTTATCTATATACAATATGTCTGTTCATTTGTGTGAACAAATGCTATGGCATGCAACTGAACTGCCAAACAATTGAAAGAGGTGGAACAAGAGAGCTGGCTTGAACACACATTAGACTCATTGCAAAGTAGATGATATTCATCTTTCTTGATTACATTTTTTTGTAATCTGCTACTAGTGTAATAATTATAATCACAATTATGATTAATTGCACTGCCCTACTTTGAATAATAATGAAATAATAATAATAATGGCTTATACTTGTATTGCGCTTTTCAAGCCTGTTAACCAAGTTTCTCAAAGCGCTACACTAGACATTATTCACTTCATATTCAGTGGCGAGGGAAGCGAGGCTGCCATTCCGCGCCATCAGCCCCTCCGACCACCACCAACCATGCACTCTCTCACTCTCATTCATTCTGACCTATTGTTCATGTTTTGGAGCCTAGGCCTACTGTGGAGCTGCATGTTAAACGTCTAGCTAATCCTGCTAGTGTCCAGTTGGACGTAAGGCCCAATGGTGCGTTTTTACCAAGATTGTTTTAATTATTTTCTTATTTGTTATAATTATGTACTATTTTAAAATTAAAAAAGAAAATTACCTCTTCAGTAAAATAAAACTACAATGTATAATACTATGGAGAGAGAACAACAAAGTATGTGTTTATAAAGTACTAGTTAATAAAAGTACTAGTAGTAGTATTTTTAAGAATTGCAGGCCACAAATATTTATTTATTCATAGTTTTGGCACTCTGGCACAGCGCGGCGTTAAGCCTAGATTATACTCGGCCGTTCTCCACCTGTGTCTGCGTTTAACGCACCTGGCAGCCAATCAGAGAGCTTGCAGGTGCAGCGGATACGCACATGTGTCGTGAACGTGCATCCAAAAAGTCACTCCGCATCAAGCGCAGTAGCTGTGATTGGTTGAGCCATGCGTTCCACCAGTAAACAGAGAACAAACACCTTCAAGTTCCCACTTCCAAGTGATTTTCCATCAATATATTGCTCTCTTGTTTCAGTGCTTTTGTGTTGTGACTTTCTACAGTATATTAAAAATATAAATAAATATAAAATACTTTGCAACGTGAACACAGGAAGTTCAAACGACTTGGGCTGGCGTCTTGATAGCAGCAGGACTGTGGGCGTGGCCGAGTATAATCTAGCCTTTCCTGTCTCTCATGCAGAGCTTGCGCTCCTGCGGTCAAAGCTGACCGCGGGAGTGTGCGCTACAGACGCTGTCAAACTAACGCCGGTATAGAGCGGGATCAAAGGAAAACTGGCGAAATGCGGTCGGTGTTACACCAGTGATAGTCATTATGATCTGTTTGTAGCTCGCGCAGGTCCCTTGCACTTGAGAATATTCCCACGCGTAACCAGATGCTCGTTCCGTGCGTCAAACCATAGTGCCAAATGCAAGCATTTGGAGAGATAGATAGGGCTCTTTGCTTGGCGAGCTACTGGTAGCTTGCGATTGACGTAATGGGCACCCCTGGCCTAGAGCCTGACTGAACTACTAGCTCTATATATGAGCTCCTTGTTCCACAACAAGTTATCCCTGTTTCTCCTCAGTTGGACGTAAGGCCGAATGGCCTTATGGTCAGCCTAGAGCCTGACTGAACTACTAGGTTTACTTTGGAGCTGCATGTTACGCTTCAAGTTATTCCTGTTCGTCCCCAGCAGGACATGGCCTAATGGGTCATTGGTTGCCCATTGGGCGTGTGAAGGGGAATGATTGTGATGATTGATGAGTGTATGTGTGTGTGTGAATACTTGTGGGAGTCGGGAGGTTGGGTGGGTGGAGGGGAATGTATCTTTGGGTGTGTGGCTAAACATTTGTGGGGGCCGGGGGGTTGTGTGAGAGAGGGGGATTGATTCTGAGTTGTAAGGAGCTTTGTGTTACATTCTTGTATGAAAAGCGCTTTATAAGCAAAGATTGATTGATGTTTTTGATCTTGACTTACTTTCTTACTATAACTGTATCATGTGGTATCTACATAACATTAGTAGTACAGATTTATCTTCACTTTGTTTAACTAAGTCAATCTGAATCCTGGGGGGAAAACTGTTTTAGTACAATTTGTTTACATTTGGCTATTAAATGTTTTTAGGTTGGAGAAACCTTCTGGATCACAGAGGAAATCATGGGACTGACAATTTTAGCAGCTGGCACCTCTATCCCTGACCTGATCACAAGTGTCATTGTGGCACGGAAAGGCCTTGGGGACATGGCGGTTTCCAGCTCTGTGGGCTCTAACATCTTTGACATCACAGTGGGGTGAGTACATCATATCGCTGGTGTATTGTAAAGTGGCCTAAAACATCTATAAACACACCCTTCTCTGCCTCCTCATAACTGCTCAGCCTGCCTTTCCCCTGGCTCCTGTACAACATCATCAATGACTTCAAGCCGGTGGAGGTCAGCAGTAACGGACTGTTCTGTGCCATCGTGCTGCTCTTCCTCATGCTGCTGTTTGTCATCATCTCCATCGGAGCGTGCAAGTGGAAGATGAGCAAGCTCCTGGGCCTGTTCATGTTTCTACTCTACTTTGTTTTCCTGGTTGTCAGCGTGATGCTGGAGGACAGAATAATCACATGCCCCGTGACAGTTTGAGAGGGCAGCCCACTGACAGGACTGAAGACAAAAGGTGCATAGAAAGCACGGACAAGATTGAACACCAAGGAGGTGGACGCACAAAACTCTATGAATCTCATCAGTAGAAAACTATGAATTTAGCCTGAAACAGATCATTCAAAACAAACTGTTTCCACAGCAGTTTGGGGCAGACAGAAACTCGCCTGTGGTGATTTCTGTCCTTGTGTGACAGAATGAGAAAACTGTTCCAGACTTGAATCAAAATGTCCGGCATGCTCCAAGACATGTGTGTTATGTAAGCAGATTACTGCCATTGTGTCGATCTCAATACAACTAAAATGTTATCACACTTGCAGAGATATGGCCAGTTGCTGTACTAGTGCTATACATCCACTGCGTGATCATTGGACAAAAGGTCATTGACTCAGCTGCCTAAAATGTTTAGCTATGTAGAGCAGTAACATAAGTCTCATCTGCTTTGTTACATGGTTCACAAAGGGACATGATAGTACTGCCTCTTTTTAAGGCAAGACATTCTAATAGGACCAAAAGCTAGCGATATTTAAACACATTATAACATGTCCTCGTCTATATCTTGTATGACAAACTAAAAAATAATATATGTCAGACCTCATAAGGAGCACAGATGGTGCAAAACTTTACTACTTGGTTGGCCTTCTACATACACCAATTTAGAGAGATTACTTCAGGGTACTTCAGCAAGAAACTCAGGAGCAAAGAACAGCATGCAGTACTGGACCACAGCAGAGTTGTTCGATGTGTTTTATAAAATGGTGGGGTGTTTCCTGGGTGTCTGGGTTTATTATTATTATGGTGAAGTAGATTAGAGCCAACACTGGTCTTGGATTTTGTTCTCACTGCGATAAGCCTTTTGTTATTAATCAGAAGCCCTCAGTCATAATGGGACACTAATGCTGTTTGGACAACATGTACTGTATGTCAGAAGGTAATGGCCCAAATGTTGGATCAACACACAAATAAATGGACCTAACTCTTTAAACAAATCCTTCTGTGGTTAATTAGAACTTCTGTAAAGACATGTTTCCCTCCGAATTACGTTTTCAGATACTTATCTGTGTCTATCTGCCAAAGTACAATGAATGTATTCAACATCTCACAGTTATTTGCAGTTACATGTTACAACCTCAATTTAGCTAAAGCATAACAACAGTTACTTGTCGGGGATGGAGACACGGCCTATTGTACAGTGAAGTAAACAATATCTTAATCTTTAAAAAACAACTTTGCAAGATTTGAGTAAGTAAATCTGCCAATGGAACAAGTGTTTTTGCTCTGAAATCACATTGCACGAAAAATGTAATAATAAATCTAAATGTACTTGAAATTGTATGCTTTTTCTTAATTGAAGTGCATAAAATTGAAATACTTCCTTTGGCAGCCAACTTCCTTTGGCAGATAATTTTATTTGGTAATATAAGGTCAAATGTTCTGAATTTGAGTATTTTTTTAATAGATATCACTATTGTTAAATTAATCTCCCTTTTTACTCCTGTCACTTACTAACACACTCATGGAGGAAGGGGGTGTTGGGTCTGCATGAAGAGATGGCTATGGAAGAGATGGATGTGAATTTTAAATGTGTTTGAATGTTACGCTTTTTTTTTAACACTGAAAAAACATTTTTTTTTTGTCTTCAAACTTCAGTCACTAAATTTTCAGTTCTGTGTTTTACATTCAAAATGAAAATTTCACATTTTAAATATTCACTTACATACACATATTTTTCAATCCATCAAATACAACAAATTAAATTCAAAGTGTACTCGAAGTAATACAAGTAGAAATACAAATTCAAGCTCTTAAATTCAACAGAAGAAATTCAGTGGACATCAAGACCTGAGCAATCGATCCAGAATGAGTCAAACCAAGCTCTGGTTCACCTGGAAACAGAACAAGGACCAATCAAAATGTTCAGATTTGACTAGTTAAAGCCTGAACTCTTGTCAATCGCGCCAACAAAATACATCTTGTATCTCTCTTTTTCTGTCTCCAGGATCAGTTGCTCAGGTCTTTATGTCCAGGAAGTTTACTGAGAATTTTTTCACTGCGAATTTCACAATCTGAATTTCTACTGTTGAATTTAAGCTTAGAGCTTGAATTGTTTTTACCTTGAATATTTTAAGAGCAAATTTGATTTTTTTTTTCTACTGTGAATTTTACACATTTAGTCTGTTGTATTTGATTGATTGAAAAATAATAAAGTAAATATTTA
>OMNZ01085345.1:0-11736 GCA_900303255.1 Lesueurigobius sanzi
GCTGGGTTTTAATTTACACCATTGCGCCCCTTTTTTCATGTTTCCTTTATTGTGGCTAGCCTTTTTGTGACTTTTGTTAGTTTTTTCGTTGATACACTTGATAAGGTATATTATGAGTGCCTTTTCTGGTTAAATTTCGTTTCCTTAAAGGAGCTTTGTTAATTCTGTTGTGTTAGTTGGAATTAGTTATTTTGTGTTTATTTCAGTGGTTAATGTTCGTTTGTTAACTAGTATTTTATTTTTTTTTGTTAATTGTAAATATGTTTCCCCCTTTTGGGACACTTTTTGTTTAATTTATGTACTTAAAAAAAATTTGATTCCTTAGATTTTATTAGTTGTTTCTGTGTCTAAAATAGTTAATCTGTGCGACAAACGCACGGCGTTGGTTCACACAACGTACAGCTCGTGTGCTGTTCTTGCAAACTTCATGATAAGCTGCGTGGAACCCACGGTCTGTGGGTTTGTTGCACGGTGTTCTTACAACGACGTGCGTTGGCTGTAAGAATGAAGCGACAGGTGCACGTCTGGGCATCCTCCGGTGGTGCGCACGCTCGACTCACGGGTTGTAAGTTGGTTGCGCGGTGATCTTATACCACAACAACGTTCTCTACGAAGAAAAAAAAAAACTCAGCGATTTGGGAAAGGCCAAAAAATCGCACGGCACTAAAAGTCGTGCGTCCGGTTGTGACTGAGGCTTTACTTACTAAAGGTGGTATCTGACCGGCGGAGACATCAGATGCGGCGACTCCGAGACTAAAAATTGCTTGCGCTCTCACCAGGCGTGGTGACAACCAATTCGCACAGAAGTCGCCGCAAATTCACTGAGACGTTGCGGAGATGTCCCAAAGATGTCTTTGTAGTAACGTCTCTAGTAGTCACCACGACTTCTGTGCGAATTGGGTGTCACTTTACCTGGAGACGTCACCGAGACATCGGCTTGTGAGAGCGCAAGCAATTTTTAGTCTCAGAGTCGCGACTGATCAGTTGCAGCAGACGCGACTGATCAGACTCTCTGCACCGCAAAGTCACAGTCATGTCCTTGGTCTCCAGTGGGTCGCAGAGACTTCTCAGAGGTGTCGTGGAGACGTCACAAAGACGTCGCTGACGCATCTCCGCGGTCACGGACAAAATAAATGTCCGCGAAGTCCATGCAAGAATTGAGACCTGATGGAGACTTGAAAAGTTCTCCAACTAGTCTTCGAAAAATTCGAACAGCAGACGTTGCGGAGACGTCTCTGAGTATCCGCAGATTGTTTCCTCCGCGGCCCAAGAGTGATGCTCAAATTAAACAAATCTGATGCACAGTTTGATTTTGGTCAGGGCGCAACCGAGGGCGGGCTGACCAGGCTGATATCCCTGTATATGAAAATACAAAGCGATATTCTGGGCATTCAGGAAATTTCTTGCTAGATTTTTTGGTTTTCGCTTTCATTTCTTATTCCATCATTTGGACATTTAAAATAAAGTGAGTATAAATATTCACTGCGATGTTACACTACTTCCCGGAGGTGTAGGAGGACCAGGGCCGGCCCCGTGCATGATAAGATTTTCAACACAGTGGACTTTGTGGCCTGTGTGTAGAGCTTGACCACAGGGAGCGTGCTGTGGCCATTATATCAATATAATGTTGCTTAGCGTTGACACTGTGCCTGTGCCTGTGTCTAGTCCTATTGTCAGCACATGCGTCAGGAGTGCTCCTTTCTCCTCCACTCTGCCCGTTATCACACACCACGTCCCCTTCTCATTTCAACTGGTTCTTTGTAAAGGCAGCGTCCAGCCGTGTGAAATCTGTTAATCGATGGTGACACTGATTGTAGAGCCACAAGGAGAGGGGGAGAGGAGCAGAGGGCTATATTGGTACAAAGTGATGCACGTGAGTCCGAGAGCGGGAGGGAGAATACAAAAGTGTGAGCGGGAGGGGCACGTGCAGCAGGGGATAGGTGTTTATGAGCTGGGAGGCTGAATGAGTTTCCTAATGAAGGGTGGTGGTGTCTGCTCAAACTGCCTGATGACCGTAATGGGCCGTAGTGCGCCATTTAGATCCTATTCTGGTTAAAAAGCTGTGACAGCAGCCACAGAGGACTGCTGTCACCGTAACACGCAGAGACAGATGACATGAGACCCAAGAAGGAGCGTGGGAATGGAGGCAAACGGGTATCATGTAAAAACAAAGTCAAAGAAATAATACATTAGTTAATTGCTGTCTATGTATTCATTTTTATTTATTTATTAATTCATCATAACCTATTAAAATCCCAATCCCTAATTTGTAATATGATGGATTAGATCAATGAGAACATGGTTGTGGAGGTCCAAACTAATAGACATAAGAGAACCCCATGGAGACACAGGATATTTATTTTGTTTGTCAAGGATAATGTACTGCCTGAATCATTGAATCGTCTGTGTGATTTGGTAATTGCCACCATTCAAATTGCAATTCCGATTTGATTGTGATTAATTGTGCAGCCCTAATGGGTAGAGTAATAATCTAACAAACAAATACACATTTACAGTACTGTATTTTGTGTTGCACAGAATTGTTGAATGAACCGGCAAAATATTTTGGAGCTGACTATTACCTCAGGCAACACTGGCTTTTTACAGTTCAATTAACACAAACAGCTATTAAAATGACAGTAAAAAACAAAATGGAATGTTTTTTTCTTACTCCACTATGCGTTTTATAGTGTCGACACAGCATAGTGGACACATTGTAAACCTTTGGCATTGAGTGGGGTTGTAAAACGGAGATGAGAAGAAGCTGGGAAAGCGTGCACTTGTATCCATTCTATTCATTTCCAGCTCCAGACCATTGTCTCTGTTATGCTGCTTATACTGTACACTGACCAAAAGTAAGTAAAAACCCCTAGACCTAATCGAACTTTTGTTTAGAGACTTGTTCAAGGGTCTACCTGACTATACTGGTTCAATTGGGCACTGTTTGAAGTCTTCAGTACGCCAGCAGTTTTTGCCTCAATCCAAAAGAAACTAGAATTGCACTTATCGGGCACACAGAGAAATCAACTGTAAATAAATACATAAAATACATGAACTACTAGGATCACTTTGTTGTGCATTATTTAGTCATTAGCTTATTTGTCTGATATTATCCTTGCCTCTTGAATACTGTACATATTAGGATGTGGAGAAGGTGAGTGCTTCAGTGGGTAAAAAAAATATGCCCGTGTCAGGTGCTCTTCAGAATCGGAGCCAAGAGTCCACAAATTGAGAAAAAGAAGATGATCTGAGGCAATCCGAATTAAAGTAAAAGTCCTTTATTGAAAAAAAAAGGCTTGTCCCTTTTTTTTCAATAACAGACTTTTACTGTATTAGTTGTCTGCCGAAAACTGAGTTGAAGGAGTGTCCACAAGGAGCTGCAACTAGTGCGGTATAAGAAGCAGAGCATACAGATTGGCTTATTGTATTTGGCTTCTGCGAACATGCCCACGCGCCTCAGACAAGGCATTGTCATTGTCATGCCAATAAAGCAGATTTGAATGTTAATTTCCCTCCCAGCAAACAGCGGCTTCCTAATCTCGGGGTGGTCTGCATATACCTAAACCCTTTTCACTTTTTTCTCTTAAGCACTGCAATTTCTCTTTCGCACCTTCGCAGCGATGCAGAACATTTGTTACATCTGTCACTGAGCGTCCACCGAGCTAACCTCTAGCGCCTCGAATTCCGGAGGTGGAGCGTTTTCTTCATTAAGACGCTGTGCACGGGAGCTAAATGCCTGAAATGTAAATGCAGAAATTGCAGGAAGAAGGAGATGAAAGAGGGAGCAGATATAGAGGCTAGTGTTTGCTTTGGGAGGGCAGGGAGGAAGATAAAGAGGGTGGTCTGCTATCTGACAGTGACGGAGAGCCAGCCTTTATGGTGTTGCCAGGAAAGGAACACAGGAGCACATATCAAGCGCTCTCTCACTCTGTTTCCTCTGCTCTTCTGAGCAGCTCCCATCATCCCACACTCCTCTTTTCCCCTCTCTCCTCCGTCTAGATTTTCAGGCTTTATGTGGGAACTTGGCCCTCCTTCTGGCACCTGAGCGCATCCTGACGTATCAAAGCTGTGAAATAAGACGTACTACTGCAGAACTCCTAACAGTCCATTTGGATGATGTCTGAGAGGCACTGGAAGCATATAATAGACGGATAAAGCTTAATGGCCCATACTGTATGAACGTGAAATGTTTCAGTGATTCTGGTTATGATCACTTTGATGAAAAGGTCAACCTAAAGGAAATGCTCATAGTTCTGTATCAGAAAGGCCTCAGGTGTTGAATAGCTTGACTGTCACGTAATTGCATGGTTTCTGGATATGGCTCAGATTTACCAACCTGACCAAGAGTGCTGGACAGTTAAATATCCAGTTGTGACTCAAATCTGACATACAGAATATCCTTTTATAGGAATAGCTTGGTCCTAAGAAGCAAAAGACACTTGGCTGGATAGAAGATGGACTGCTTGATAGTGAAGAGTTAAGTGTATAGAAAGAAGAAACCAAAGAGAGGAAACACGTACAAAGGGTACTACAGGAATCATCAGGGGATAATGGCAGGAGTTAAAGCCATGCCGGGGCAGGATATTGAAATCCACTGATATGACAGCAGCGGACGTGGTGGCAGAGGACAGACGAGGGGAGCGGTGGGTGGGGGGATAAATGGATTAATAAAAGCCCTCATGTGGCCCAGGTGCCCCCCCTCCGTCTGCCCTGCCCCACCTTTTCCCTCGTCCTCTCAGCTCAGAACACACGTTAGGTGCACACACTCACCTCTATGGCACTACAGCAGATCCAGGACAAAAAACAACAAAACTGAAAATGACAATATGGACTTTTATCATTTCAGTGCATCAGTGAGTGTTATGTCCATGAGCCAAAAACACTAATTACATAACAACCCAGCCTCCTGCATTAATAGTATCTCAGAATCTTGCCACAAATGTTTCTGGCAGGCCTTCAGCCGTGACATTACCAACACATCCAGACTTCCAGCAGATTTACTGTAAGCTCTTGTAACCAAAAGTACAAAAGATAATTCCCTCTATTAAAACATTGAATTGGCTGTAATTGACACTACCAAGGGATTATTGTCCCAAAATCTGATCCATTTGGCAAAACAATCCTTGTTAAATTACAACGACATGGCATCTAAAGTGTTTTCTTTTAGTTGAATTACTGTTTGGCATTTAGGAACAGAACATTACTGATGACAAAGGTTTGCTGCAACAACACAGATTTCTCCCCTTTGTCGCCCCATTTCTGACAAATGCTGAATACTTTTTCAGATTTGCATTCTGGCCACGAATAGTAAATCTACAGCATGCTGTACTAGCTGGATGGCCTGCTCTCCTTCTCCCCACTAAACTCCATATCTATGAGACCCTCTGAGAGCCACTCCCTCTTCACACACAGCAGGCTCTAAACGGCAGAAGCAGTAGTACAACTTGCAACTTTACAGGCCCCTTAGTGAGTCGTTGGCTAAACATAGAGCAGAAATGGGCTACAGAGAGACAATCTGTGCTTGCTTGCGCACATCTCAGCATTCAATCGCATTAACCACAATTGCTTTTGTCTGACTCAAGGTGTACAACTTGCTCTGACGATGCCTGCGTTCTGCTGCATCAGAATCACTCCATGAAGACTTGAACGTTTTGCAAGTACATAAGGGCCAAAAATGTGCTGGAAGAAGCTTCTGTTAATTAGATGATGGCCTGACAAATGCGGCGGCTAATTAAGCTGGTGTGTGTTTGATTAAAGATAAGTAGGCTGCCATGATAAGGGACGTGATGATGAAGCAGAAGAGCAGGAAGAGGGGTGCTGGGGGGTGGGGAGAAGGCTCAGGTTTAATTGAGGCGGTGAGATAACAGGGGATAGAGGAACGAAGGCGCAAGTCGTCATGGATACGTCATTTTCGCACGTAGTAACAGCCACTACATCCCTCTTCACTTCCCATCCCATCAGCCATCGAAACCGCAGTCAGCATCACCCCCCGCGCCCAAGTTCAAAGGCAAGTTAGAAATTATGCATTGCCAAAAAAGCTCCCAGCAACAGACACCATCATCTCTCTCACAGGGAATATCTTTATGGCTCAGCCTTCACACTTTTAAACCAATCTTGTTACTTCATAAATCAGAGTCATTTTTTTTTTACGGTTAAGCGATAAGCCTGTGTTCCACATCAAATCACATGCGTTGGCATGAAATGACACATGATGCCAAAGTCTTATTCCCATGTTGTAAAACATACAAGCTGAGGAATGTGCTGAAAGTCTATTATGCATTCAATAGTCCACTGGGATGAAGAAGTGGATTTAGTCATTAATAAACGTCACTATTATTATATATTTTTTCATTTTCTGCATTCTATCCGGCACGGTGGCACAGTGGTTAGCACTTGCACTTCACAGCTAGAAGGTCCCAGGTTCGATCCCAGGCCAGCACGGGGCCTTTCTGTGTGGAGTTTGCATGTTCTCCCCGTGGGTTTCCTCCGGGTGCTCCAGTTTCCCCCATCAACCCAAAACATGCACGTTAGATTAATCCTCCTACCAGGTGATTCTGACCATTAGCCTGGCTCCAGATCTGGAGATGAGTCCCACTGCTCCTTAACAGATTGCTCCAGAGCCATCAAATGATGGGTCAAATGGAGAGGACAAATTTCCCTACAGGGACAATAAAGATGCTCTTTCTCTTTCTTTCTTAATATTCTCGCTCACTTTAGTTTCATGTATTTTGTTTGGCCAAACATCTTCAAAGAGTCCTGTGTTCCTCCAGTTCTCATACAACGTGCAATATGATGATTTGTTACTTAAGTTTAAATTATTACAGTTGATTAAACAAAACAACTAGGCAACATTTATAGCCAAAGAATGTGTAAAGAATTAGAATATTTGTGTGAGAAAGACAAGTCTTGGTGCTCTTTCACTATTCTTCATGTGAGTGAACCTTCAAATTGACCTTGACCTTGTAATTGAAGTGGTTACAAAAGATCTACAGAGTATGAGAAAAGGTTTTCACTTGGTATTGTGAATTACAGCCACATTCGTAGTTTTTCTGTGGATGTCAGTGTCAGTGTTGGGAACTATTCAAATTGGTGAGCGTGCATTTCTCACATCGCAAGCGCTCCATTCTTCTGCATTCACTGATTGTGTGTGTAATTGAAATACCTGAGTTATTGACTCGTCCCTTTGCAAATCAAAGAATGGCTCCCTGAGTGTGAGAGTGCTCTCATTTGGACGCTCGAGGGAGTAGCTGGCCCTCGGGCACACAAGACTCGTCGACCGAGAAGTGCACACACTTATTCAGAAATCCCAGGGCTGCGACTAAGCAATTCCTTAACAACTGCAGATTTGTTTGGCAATAGCTTTATACCAGGCGTTTCCAAATTTACAGTGAGCTACTTTCATGTAACAAAAATGGCAAAAAGCTACTACCTCCATGTTGTTAGTAACCGATATATACTGTATTTCAACACAAAAGAAAGGAAATGACTTTGAGTTTCCTCTTTATACTTTACCATATATAAGGGCATATGACAGGTTTTAGGCCTTTTGTCATTATTTGATGGAAGAATATCTGCAGAACGTTTTAATCCCAGTTTAAAAGATTTAGTGACATATGGGGAAGTTTCATGGGATTGTGACTCATTGTTTGGCATGGCAACAGTTATAAATTGTGTCTATCCCAAAAAATATAAATGCAATTAGCATTTATGCCATTTCTGGCATAAATGATTCCTGGACCTGTCCGTTATTTGTGCCATTGAACATTCTAGCTAGATGCCCTTTAACACACTAATACTGTATGTTAAGTAAATCTTAAAAGGTCTGTTCATGTACAGTCCCGAACAAAGTTAAGTTAAAGTCACAAGTGCCAATGTGACTTGTAACTGCCAATGGTTTTAAACATATTCCCAAGTTATTTAACACAAATGAGAGAGCAGCTGTAAAAGTTTGCTCTGTTGTGGTCGCCATACATGCTTTCAACTCGTTCAAAATGCGGCTGCAAGATTAAGAAAAAAAATTTGAACAGGCTAACACATTCTGAGAAGTATACCCATGGATGTATAATAATACGTATACCCTTGCCAGCTTGCTTCTCTGCATATGTTGGCATCAAATTACATGTCTCCTTTTTGTTTCTATACCCATACCTGGGCATTTTTCTGTATTATTTTTGCCTGATATTTATTTTGTTTTATTGCTTCTGAAACACCTCCCTATGATGCACCATTAAGTGCTTGGACTCTTAATTTTCATAACAAATTGAATGTGTATCATCTGAATGCTGTAGTAGAGTCATATCAATAAAGTAATCATGATAGAAGCAGAAAAACAACTCACTTCACTCTTTCTTCATGTAAAATAAAGCCTGTAGTTACTGTAGAAACGTTTATTTTTGACAAAAATCTCAAAAAAAATGTAGGCACTCATTGCACTTTTTTGATTATTATTCCACTAATATATGCATCTATGAGCATAAAAGGTTATAAACCTGACCTTCTATGTGCCATCTGTTTATTCAATTTTGTCCCAAATGTTACCCCATAGATTTGCTAACTTTTGGCACAAATGTTACCATGTACTATCTAAACAGAAAACAAGATGGCAGCTGACCAGTGACACATTTTCAGGATGAAAAAGTTTTATCTCGTGCCTTTTTGAATCCCTGCGCGATTATATGAAGTGCAGAGTCAGCAGTTTTGGAAAATGCTAACTTTTTGATATGAATTTGCAACGCAACTTTACATTGCTTCCCAGAGGCCGAGAAGGACATGGCTTGCTGAGACATTCTGGCCATGACCATGTCGGCTGTGACATGGTCTCGGCCATAGGGTTAACTATGTTTTTGTAAGAATGTGGTCTGATACAGTGTTTCCCAACCTTTTTGAGCCAATGCACCCTTTTTACAAAAGAAAAATCACAAGGCACCCCACTAAACTAAAATGTCACTTATGTCATTTATTGAAATATAATGAACGCATATCATTTCACAATAATCACACATCAATAACCCTCCATTTGTCTCAATTGCATCATGACTGTGTGCTATTGTTTTGGTAATTGTCCTATCTGACCACTCTACGCCAATCAGGGGAAATTTCCACGGTGTCCACCTGATGACTTCAGGCGACACCCCAAGGTGCCACGGCACCCTGGTTGAGAAACACTGGTCTAATGTGTCTTATGGACTGTAGATATAATGTTTGTAGATCATGGAAAGGGTTTTCTAAATTATCCACAAATGAAAGAGAAACTGTACCGGAATACAATTACTCAAAATGAGTACTGTAGAGTACTTTAAATACATGTATTGCATTACTCACTGTATATTAATGCCTCTATATAGCAGAAATAAGGTCCCTGACTTATCTTTATGCATTCATCCATTGTCTTCCCTCAGACAGTGTTGGCTCCATTAAACGTTTACTCACCATCCTTTCTTCCTTTGCGTTTACATTCATTGTCACGTCTCTCCATTCCTTATTCATTCTCAGGTCCCTCAGTTTATCTCTCTTTCACCGTGTCTATCCATCTGCCTCTATCAGAGCCGTATTGTGTGGAGTAGTGTGTGTACAGCAGCCAGCAGTGACGTCAATTCCATATTCACAGGAAAGACAGTGTTCAAATCCTTGCTGGCTCGCTTCCTGCGTCTGGCCCACTGACTGGCTGGCCTCACCGTGCACTCTGTGATTTTTAAATACTGACTAATCGATCACTTTGTGCCAACTGAGGCGCTAGGAGTTGCCCAACTATAATTGTCGTAGCATAAATTAAGACGTGATTTCTACTATGAGATTTGCGCTACTACTCGTGCTATTCTGGTACATTTCTGTTTCTCTGCTTAGCATTCACTTTGCTTAGAGGCTAATGAGATTTTTTGCAGACCTCCAGCGCTCAGAATAAGTTTTGCAAGACAGTGTATTAATAGTGCTTTTAAGAAGTCCAATACAGAGAACAGAATGACTGGATAAAGGAAGCCAGAAGAAAAGTCTGGAAATTAAATTATATCAGTGCCCTGGCAGTAATTCCACTAGCACAAATGGGACAGCAGAGCTCGAGGATAGAGATGGATGATGGATGAGCGAAAATGCAGCGAATGATGACAAAGAAGTTGAAAGAGTATTTGAGTTGCATTTAAAACGCAACATGGCTGACACACAAATCACTTTGACTCTGCATAATGGACATAATTATTGGCAGTAACCAGCTGGACACAAAGATGCATGGAAAAAATGTCAAATATGTTTTTGTTGCATCTGATAACATCCGATTAACCCACTTTCTCAATCGCGTGTCTTTCTATTGATTTTTTCCATGTGCACAATCAACCTCTTGAAGTTGTTTCTGTAACTAATGATCATGTGTGCATTTACCACATGTGTAGTCGTTACTGCCTTTTGCACTGTAAGTATGATGACCTACATTTCCTCTATTGATCGTTTCTCAAATCACATACTCTTGGCTTTGTGAAGTTGAGGTTTTGGGCGTTTTTGCTCAATTTGAATTTGAAAAAAGCGAAATGCTTTGTTGTGTTTTTTACCCCATAGGACTATTAATGAATATTCTCTCAGAGCCAAATCCAGCACTTTTTAATAGTGCTATTAAAAAGCACTAGGTGTTTTTAATATGCACTGTCCTATTTAAAAAATCAAAAACGATGGCAATGAAACATTTCATTTAGACCAGGGCTCTCCAACCAGTAGCTCCGGGTCTACCAGAAGCTCGCCAGCTCTTTCCAAGTAGCTCGCCAAAGGTTTTCTACATTTCTACATGCACTTCATCACATTTTAGATGCATTTTTGTTGTTCTGAGCAATATATCTCCAAGTATAAAGCAGAAACTACATCATTCATCGTCATTTTCTTTTATTGAATTGAATGTGCACCTTGGCAGTCCTAGAGGCCTAGTTACACGTGTTTCTTTGAAGTATACAGTGGGGAAAAAAATATTTAGTCAGCCACAATTGTGCAAGTTCTCCCACTTAAAAAGATGAGAGAGGCCTGTAATTTTCATCATAGATTCACCTCAACTATGAGAGACAAAATGTGAAAAAAAATTCAAGAAAATCCCATTGTCTGATTTTTAAAGATTTTTTTGCAAATTATGGTGGAAAATAAATATTTGGTCAATAACAAACGTTTATCTCAATACTTTGTTATATACCCTTTTTTGACAATGACAGAGGTCAAACGTTTTCTGTAAGTCTTCACAAGGTTTTCACACACATGTTGCTGGTATTTTGGCCCATTCCTCCATGCAGATCTCCTCTAGAGCAGTGATGTCACTGGGCAACACAGCCTTTCAACTCCCTCTAAAGATTTTCTATGGGGTTGAGATCTGGAGACTGGCTAGGCCTCTGCAGGACCTTGAAATGCTTCTTAGGAAGCCACTTATTGTCATGCTGAAAGACCCAGACACGTTTCATCTTCAATGCCCTTGCTGATGGAAGGAGGTTTTTACTCAAAATCTCACCATACATGGCCCCATTCAGATCAGTTGTCCTGGTCCCTTTGCAGAAAAACAGCCCCAAAGCATGATGTTTCCACCCCCATGCTTCACAGTAGGTATGGTGTTGTTTGGATGCAACTCTCCTCCAAACACGGCGAGTTGAGTTTTTACCAAAAAGTTCTTTTTAGTTTCATCTGACCATATGACATTCTCCCAATCCTCTTCTGGATCATCCAAATGCTCTCTAGCAAACTTCAGACGGGCCTGGACATGTACTGGCTTAAGCAGGG
>OMNZ01085358.1:0-13107 GCA_900303255.1 Lesueurigobius sanzi
CAAACATTAATTTGAGGACAGTGAGGTTAGGGTCTTATCGAAAGAAAGTAAATACTTGGAGAGAGGAGTCAAAGAAGCCATTTTTGTTAAAAAGGAAAATCCAGCGATGAATCGCAATGGAGGTCTACGTTACCAGCTGGATCCGATTTATGATAACTTACTGAGACAAAAACCGATTGGCAATAACAACCTCAGAGCGAAACCGACTCGTTGTCATGCAAATGAGCCTGTACTCCTGGGAGCAGCAGGGCCATAGGCAAGTATCAACGACTTAGAGAGTAGCTCAGGGAGACAATGGACCCTTGTTATGTACTTAGCAGATACTTTCAGCACTAAGAGAGGAGGGGCCTAGAGGCTGACTCCTCTTCACTGCCTTTATAAACCCACAGCGTGCTCCAGGCCTTCAGTAGCTGATGACGATCTTTGGAGTAAGATCGAAACGTCCTACACTTCAACTACAGAGTACAGATGAAGACTGAAGAATTTTTGCCTACAATATTCAAAGATAAACAATTTCACAGTAGTAATAAATCCATGTCATGAATGTTGTTTTGCAGATGAGTCGGAGTCATGCCAGACCCAAAACCAAGAGTCCCATATCATTTCAGCAAATCAGGAGCCAGGTAAGCCCGTCCAAGTGGTGACACCCCCTGAAGAAGACCACACCCCCCCACCGTCCACTGAAAAGCAACCAACCAATGACAGCTCGAAGAAACCCTTCTCCCCGAAAGCTAAACAGAGGCTTTTGGGATTTTTTAAAAGAGACAAGGCCAAAAACACTGACGCGCAGAAGAAAAAAGCACAAAGCGAGGATGTGGAGAAGACTACTGATGCTGAGACGACGCAAATGCAAACTCTCCAACTCGATGCCACGCAAAACATTCCTTTCAGGGAATCAGCAAAAGCCCCGTCACACGCAACGGAGGACAGGGAGGCAAAGTCTACAGAAAACTCGTCCGATTTGAAAGCATCCACAGAGCAGGAAAACAGCAAACCAACTACAACATGTCCCGCGGAAACAGCACAGCACGAAGACACTGCAGGGCCAAAAACTGAATCCATCCAGACAAAAATATTTACAGAAAGTATGATCAGTGATACCTCGAAGATTCAAGGGGAAAAGAGTCGAGATGATGTGGGAAAGGCAGAGACTGAAGGCAATTCTCAGTGTAAACAGCTGCTTGAGTTTTCCAAAGAAGACGGCACATACAGAGCCTTCCCGGTTCTCATTTATGAAGACGACTCCATTATATGCTCGGTTCCAGAGTCGCAGATCTGTGAAAGCAAACCAAAGCTGTCCCCGGCGACGCTTCCCAGACAGCTCCCTGTGTACAACCCCCAGGACGACAAACCGGCAAATGTAGGTGAACTTAAGAACTTCTGGGAGGAGTGCTCGGGCGGCAGGACAAGCGCTCCCTGCAGCCCGGTTCACTCTAGCAAGCTTTCATTCTCGGCATCTCCGTTGAAAACTGCAGGTAGCCCGAAGAAGCCGGACACCTCTGCGATGTCCCCTTCCAAGATCATTACCATCAAATCCATCAAGGTCAATGATAAAGGACTCGTGAGCCAGAGCGCGGAGAGGTCACCGTCCAAAAGCGGAACCGGCAGCGATGCGTTGAAAGTAAAAGAAGCTTCAAACTCGCAAGAAAGACCGTACAGCCCAAGCAAATCTCCAAGTAAAAAATCCAGAGACCAGCACGAGGAAGTGAGGCGCAGCCCGTCCAAGACCTTCCATCCAAGGGTGCTGCCGAGAGAATCCGCCAGCCCCGAAGGAAGCAGACCCGCATCGCCGCTGAAAACCTTCCCGATTGTCATAGAACCCGAGGAGCAGCTTGGGAATAAGCTAACTCCGGTGGCGAGACTGAAGAAAAGTCCCTCTCCTGAAGCTAAAATTCATCCAGAAAGCTGTGAAAACCTACAGGGATCTCTAGACCAAACTCCGCTGGCGAGATCTGTCATCCCGCAGGATTCCCAACACTATCTGGGGCCGCACGAAAAAGCCCATCTCCCCCCATTCGAGCGAGGAGACGCAGGGGACAGACCGCAGAGTCCCCTCCAAGAGCCTGTGGGAAACCAGAGCGGCAACAAGGACCCACGAGTCAGCTGCTGGATCGAGCAGATCAAAGACTGCAGCGACGACACGGCCACACGAGCCTGGTCCCTGTCTCGGGCAAGTTCAGACAGTGAGGTTTTTCATTTCTGTCCGCGCTCGCTTCTTTGTTGATTGAGAAATGCTGCTTTAAGTGAATCATGGCAAGAGGTAGCAGGAAAAGAAATTCAAAAGTCTTTAGTAGTAATTTATCAGTCTAACTACACACAGAATCATGTTAAAGCTGATATCCAATAACACACTAATTTATGTTGTAACCACATTTTTTTCTGTAGGAAGCAGTCTTTGAATTACTAGTGATTTATTTGTCATTGTACATTGAAATTACATAGATTAGATCAATGTTTCTCAAACTTTTCTCATAAAATATTTAACCATCCAAGTATAACGAGGCTTGAACTGTTTTTTTGCTACTTGCAGTTTAGCTCCTCTCTTGGTAAATCAGGCCGTAAATGTCTAAGCTGTGTAAGGCATGTCTGAACCAGAAAAACACCCAACTTGGATGACAAACGCTTCATGTGAAAAATAAAAATGACTTCCTTCAGTCAGAGGACGATGACAGGAAGTGAAAGCCACACTCATCTGATTAAAAGAGTATTAACCTCATTGGATCACATGGAACATTATGTTCAGCTCGTCTCATTTCAAAACACACAAACTTAGGAACAAGAAGTAAGATTACTCATTACTCAAGTTTTTTTTTCCTTTTATTTGCTCTTAAAGTGATAGTCTGGAAGTCTAAATGTAATACAAATTTTATAAAATGTGCATAATTAACCACCTGGCCTTGAATTTTATACAAAGTTGCGAAGGGGGCTCTGGGCTTAGCCATTTTCCTGTTATGGCCTTTTTTGCTGCGATTATCATCACTTTGAGGATGTAATTGTCCTTCCTTGGAAACAGGCCCCTAGGTAGCAAGCCCAGCAGGTAGATCCTGGGACCCCTGAGGATGTCGTAGGTCAAGACATAGGAGCCAGACCACAGAGTATTCTATAGACAAGCACTATGTCATGGAATCTGATCATATTCTCCCAACTAATATACTTTGAGAGAATATGACAGTGGTGATAGGTTTATTATCTAATTTTTGTGTGATGAGATGTTTTTTTCTTTATTTAAGTCTAAAAACTTGGCCCACTGTGAAATGTCTTAACTTACTTAGTCAAATCAAGGGCAACTATACCAGTGTATTATACACTACTGGAAATGAAGTGAGTGCTTCAGGGTCCATGGGTAAAAATTCATAATTTTCCATGCCCTGATGAAGAGCCTTTGTGGCTAAAACGTGTTGGCGTCCCCACTTTAATAAAGGACTTTTTACTTAACAGCAGAGTGCCTTGGGCATGTCATTTGCCCTTTTTTGGCACTTTTAATATGCTTTTGCACCTATAGGGCCTCCTTTGTATTCTTTTTACTAGTGTATTATATTTACATTTTCATAACTTCCGTTTTAGGCTTATTTCATCCTTATATAACAATGATTTTGTGGGAAATACCATATTTCACATCATAAAATTCTTATTTGGGTCATGGCTTCTCTTACTGGGGTGATGGGTCCCAGCGCCTCTCTAGTTGAGAACCACAGTAATAGATGATGAGATCAGACACAAATAGTGCCATTTCTGTATAAATTGGTGTAGTAGCAATTAAAAATGAGTGGTATTTGGTGAAAAATACACCCAATAAGTTAAGTCCTCCTACGAATGATGAGACTTTAAATATTCTACTAATAACTCTACATGTCATGGATGTGTTCAAGCCTTGTCCACTGCAGGATTTCCTTTCTCTCCGGCAGGTTACGAGGACAAATCCAGCCCGATCATGGCCACTCTGAAGCGGCTGTCTGCTCGGATGTCCTCTTCCAAAAGTCTGGAAAACCTCACGGCACCGACAAGTAACGAGAATCCTTTCTATCGATTCATAATCAGGACAGAGTGCACAGTCAGAGGGAGCTAATGCTGTCATGCTTTGTCACAGGGGAAGAAAAGGAACAAACGAACAGGAGCGTGGAAGATGGTGAATGTTGTGTAAATTGGAACAGTATACCATTCTGAACAGGAAACTGGCTGATTCTTTGGTTGTATGTTTAGTTTCAGAAGTGCCTCCCGCAGCTTCAACGCCTTTTTCACAGTCAAAGAAATCAAGTGCGTCTGTGCCCGCCTTTCAGCTGGACGAGGTAAATGATTGGACAAAGTGTGTTGGGAAAGTTTTAATGTGTATTTTGCAATGTTTTTTTATTTTAGCAGCTGAATACTAAAGTCATACACTGCAAAATATATCTTATATACTTTGTACTGTATCTTCATTAGTTAAAATGAGTGGAATTAAGAATATTTGAGTTTGATATTTGTAGTAATTCTGACCAAGGGCGCTGTCAAGGGGTGGAAGGTTAGGACAATTCTAAGGACCCAGGCTGATGAAGGGCCCAGAAGAGCAGACCCCTTTTTTTTTTATCATTTTAAACCAGGACTAAACCAGGGCTACACCAAGACTAAACCAGAACTAAACCAGGACTAAACCAGGGCTACATCAAGGCTAAACCAGAAATAAACCAGGACTAAACCAGGGCTACACCAAGGCTAAACCATAACTAAATAATCTATAAACCAGGACTAAACCAGGGCTACACCAAGGCTATACCAGATCTAAATCAGGTCTAAGCCAGGACTTAACCAGGGCCACACCAAGGCTAAACCAGGACTAAACCAGGGCTACACCAAGGGTAAACCAGACCTAAACCAGGACTTAACCAGGGCCACACCAAGGCTAAACCGGAACAAAATCAAGTCTAAAGCAAAACTAAACCAGAGCTACACCAAGGGTATACCAGTGTGTTTATTGGGTTAAATGTTATCTGTAAAAAACGTAGGGGGGGGGCAGAAATGTTTGGGCCCAGAAGTTCTGGCGGCGCCCCTGATTATGACTAATTCTGTTAATGGAATACTTTTTTGTTACTATTTAAGTAAAATGAGGTACAATAAAGTGCTGTAAGAAACTTCTGGTGCTATTTACTCAGTGTTTGCTCATGTGCAAGGCGAGTGGATCAGCAACAAAGTGGTGTATGTATTGTTTACTCACACAGCATCCTCTCATTTACATATGATTTGGGTCCTAATATTGCACATCATTTCAAAAGTCAAATTAGGTGCAACATGGCCACAAATACAAATAGCTTAATCAGGGACATTTGGGACATAGGAATTGAAGATGACTTTAGTTTAAAATGATAGCATATGATGTATTGTATTCCGTTTGTGTAGGTTCTCAGTTGTACAGGAGTTGTCCATCGTAGGCAAAACCTCTTCAGTCTTCATCTGTACTCTGTAGTTGAAGTGTAGGACGTTTTCGATCTTAGTCCAAAGATCATCATCAGCTTAATAAAGATTTGAGCATGCTGTGGGTCTCATAAGAGTGAACCAGAAGGAGGAGTTAACCTCTAAGTCCCTCCTCTCTTGGCACCAACATCTAGCCTATTCATACTTAATATGGATCATTACCTCTCTATTGTGTCACCCTGGGCTAAGTTCAAAGGCTGTTGACACGCCCCTATGGCCCTGCTGCTCCCAGTAGTCAGGGTCATTAGCATGACAGTGGAGGTGGTTTCACTCTCAGGTTGTTATTGTCAACAGGCTTTTGCCTCAGTAAGTTGTCATAGATTGGGTCCAGCTTGTAGCGCAGACCTCCATTGTGATTCATAGCTGGATGTTCTATATTTAACAAATATGGCCTCTTTGACTCCTCTCTCAACCCATCTACTTTCTTTTGATAAAACCTTAACCTCACTGTCCTCAAATGAGTGTTTGGTGGCTTTGAGATGGAGATGCAGCCGACTGAGGGCCGTTACCGCTAGAGTTATCTCTTCGGTGTTGGCCAAGCCTTGTTTTCAGTAATTATTTTGTCTCTCCAATGTAATGTTCTTCGCATTCCTCTTCTTAGCAATGAATTGAATAAACTACGTTGCTCTTCTTGTGGTTTGGGATCTTGTCTTTAGGGTGAACTAGTTTTAGTGTTATGTATTCATTGGTTTGAAATAAACTGGGATTTTATGTTGTCTAAAGATGTATTGTATTAACCCTAACTTTTTTTTAAATATTCAGACCGACAGCGACAGCCCATTCGAGAACAATCTAAGCTGGAGACGAAACACTGGCAGCTCCAGGTCCAACATAAGCCTCTCCTCCGGCATGGCTTCTATGTCCTCTGTACGTGCCGGGTCCTGATAATGAAGCAGATTTGCATGGAGCCAGATATTGCCATAAAATCGATGTTATTGCCCTGCAGGTGAGCGGAAGCATGACCAGCATCTACCACGCAGACCTGGGTGACGTCGACGTACAGGGTACCGTTCAGTTTGCCCTCAACTACATCCAGAAGCTGGGGGAGTTTCAGATCTTTGTGGTGCATTGTAGAGACCTGGCAATCGGGGATTCAAAGAAGAGCCGCTCCGACCCGTGAGTAGTAACGTGTACACCAGGGATCTCCAACCAGTAGCTCGGGAGCTACCGGTAGCTCGCCAGCCTTTTCCAAGTAGCTCGCCAAAGGATTTCTAAATTTCTATATGCAACATAACACTTGTTCTCTTGAAAATGTTAAACATACTCCCCAAATATTTAGGTAAATATTGTATAAAGAGGAAACCCAAGTCATTTTGTTAACTAGTGTTGAAATACCATCTTTGTTACAGGTGAATTCCACTTAAAGTCACTATACCGGTTATGTTTTATATTACAAAGAATGAAAGAGGCAATGACGAAATTCAATTATTAGTGTCAAAACTAATTTTTATCTTTCCCCACACATCTCTAACATCCCAGCTCTTCATGAGTTTATAAGCATTTCATTTCATAACTTGTGTTGTCCCTTTTTAGGATCACTGTCACAGAAATGCGAAACTGCGATAACGAAATTATCATTCCACTACTATGGGAAAAAAATCACGTGTTTATTCAAAGCATAAGTAGCTCACTGCCATTTTTGTTATGTAAAAGTAGCTCTCTGACTAAAAAAAGGTTGGGGATTTGGGGATTTGAAAACGACTTGAGCTCAGAAAATGTACAACGTGTTTTTTTTTCTGTGTCACAAATATTTACAATCCAAGGACAATAATGACAAATCAGGGGTACAGGCAAGGACCAGGGGCCAATCCATTGTTGTTATGATGTTATTTTCTATGTGTAAGAATATTCTACACTGAAAAAAAATGAGAAATGACTGAAAACTGCTGGAATTTAGAGAATGTATGTTGATTTTGAATAGGTTGATTTTTGAAACGGAACCCTCTGTCAGCAGGGTCTTCAACTCCCACCTCCGGGAGAGCTTCTCCCAGATCCGGAGGGAGGTTGGAGACATGGAGTCCAAGTGGACCATGTTCTCCTCCTCTATTGTGGATGCGGCCGCTCGCAGCTGTGGTCGCAAGGTCTCTGGTGCCTGTCGCTGCGGCAATCCCCAAACCTGGTGGTGGAGGCCGGAAGTAAGGGATGCCGTCAGGAGCTCATCAATCCCACCGTCACGTCTTCCGATGAGGAAGCAGAGACTGGGGACTCTGAGGCGGACTCGTTCATTACCCAGGCTGAGGTCACTGAGGTGGTTAGAAAGCTCCTCGGTGGCAGGGCTCCAGGGGTGGATGAGATCCGTCCTGAGTACCTTAAGTCTGTGGATGTTGTAGGACTGTCTTGACTGACACGTCTCTGCAACATCGCGTGGCGATCGGGGACAGTGCCTCTGGATTGGCAGACCGGCGTGGTGGTCCCTCTATTTAAGAAGGGGGACCGGAGGGTGTGTTCCAACTATAGGGGGATCACACTCCTCAGCCTCCCCGGGAAGGTCTATTCCAAGGTACTGGAGAGGAGAATCCGTCCAATAGTCGAACCTCGGATTCAGGAGGAGCAGTGTGGTTTTCGTCCCGGTCGTGGCACACTGGACCAGCTCTATACCCTCCATCAGGTGCTCGAGGGTTCATGGGAGTTCGCCCAACCAGTCCACATGTGTTTTGTGGACCAGTGCCTTTTCTTTTTATATACTTTTTGTCACCACCAAATGTAGAGGACAAATATCCCTACGGGGACAATAAACATCTTTCTTTCCTTTCTTTCTTTTGCACACATTAAGTCACCATGTTGACCGACCCATGCTTTTCGCTGATTGGCTAATCCATCTGTCATTCACGCCCCACTGAACTCACAGAGATGACACTGGTGCCCAGACTATAGGTCTTGTAAAGCGTGTAGTCTGGCTGACCAGGCAATTTCATATCTGAGACAATAATTCTTTTCCCAGTGAAGATGTAAGAATTATCAGAGGGCCAGATTTTGGCCCCTGGTGTAAATAATGAGATGTATTTGAAAAATATTTTAATAAAATACTTTTTGGAGTGTTTTTAGTACTTGGACTAGAGTGTGGATCGGGCCAGTTTTTTCTGTCCGACACCGGCCCTCACCCGACATAGCAGTGATCGAATCCGACCCGAGCGCGATAGACTTTGACCTATTTGTGTCCGAGTCTGACCAAGGTCCGACAAAGAGGGCGAGGCCCATTTTAATTTATGGCACGCTGTGTGTCCGACTCCGACCTGAGCCTGAACATAAGTTCTAATTAAATAGACTAAATAGAGTCCGAATCTAACCGAACCCGTAGGAGTCCGACGGAGCCTGTCAGACATCGGTCGGGTTTCCACACTCTAACATGGACAACTGAGACAGAATATCTTATTTTAAGATTATTTACTGAGACAAAATGTGCTTGTTCCATTGGCAGATTTTTTCTACTTATTTGGCGGAGAAAATGGCCTGTATCGACAATTTGATTTAGCCTTTGTGAAGATTATGTGTCGGGAGGATGGTTCCAGGCAGTGGTCCTGAGTTTGCGGAAAAAAAATACTCATCTTGAGTCAAACTTGTGGAGCTTGATATGAGCAGGCAAGTCAATGTACAGTATCTGCAAACGGAATGAGTATTTTTACACTTGAAACAGGCAATACCTTTCACTGCACCTAAAACAAGATGACTCAAATTCTTGTTCTCTGTCATTTTAAGTCGTCAAGATATGTATTTTTTGCAATATGGGACTTAAATGGTTTGAGGCTATATACACTACACACTGTACACTGTATGTCATGTACAATAATGATAACATAATAGTAATTCTGTCTTTTTTTTTAGCTACGTAAAATGCTACCTTCTGCCTGATAAAACTAAACTGGGTAAGAGGAAAACAACCATCAAGAAGAAGACGGTGAACCCGACTTACAATGAAATTCTTCGGGTAAAACTTCATGATACAAAGATTATTATTCATTACTTATTTAACATTTACAAAGCAGTCGTCATTTGTTATTAATTTATGAGCACAAACTTGGATATGCACCATCCGAGACATTTCGCTCATACCCTTTTCCTGCATTTTGTTACCATGGAAACGCGCCGTGTAATTTAGCTTCTTATAAATGATTAACTAATGACAAGGCTTTGTAAATGTTTCATAAATGGTGAAGGAAGTATTTGCTTATGCTTTACAGATGCTCAGGTGGGTAGAGTTTACTCAAGTAAGAGTAATATTACTTACAGGTCCTCAGTCGTCTTCATCTGTACTCTGTAGTTGAAGTGTAGGACGTTTCGATCTTAGTCCAAAGATCTTCCTCAGCGAATCAAGACTTAAAAATGCTTGTGGGTCTCAAACCAGAAGGAGGAGTTAACCTCTAAGTCCCTCCTCTCTTGGTGCTAAAGGTTGGAAACATCTTAGCCTATTCATACTTAATATGGCTCGTTACCGCTCTATTGTCTCACCCTGGGCTAAGTTCTAAGGTTGTTGACCCTTCCCTGTGGCCCTGCTCCGCCCAGTAGTCCAGGCTCATTAGCATGACATAGAGATGGTTTTGGTCTAAGGTTGTTGTTATAGACTAAGATCGAAATGTCCAACACTTCAACGACAGAGTACAGATGAAGACTGAAGAATCTTGGCATCACTTACAGGTGTATTGTTTTTATGCAAAAAAAACCTTGATATTAGTGTGTATTTGACCTTTAGTAACCCAGTGGCTGTATGCGATTAGATGCTACTTTTACTTTCCATCAATCCTCTCTGACACGCCAGGATCCGTTTTTAGGGAAGGTTTTCAGAACGTTGCCATCATCCAAAAAAGGACAACAAGAGGATAGGGCTCAATGTGCTGTACTTCCCCCAGCATTTTAGCTCCTATAGCAGCCTTGCTTATGCTGTAGGTTTAGTACTGAGCCTAGCTGACCTGACTATAAGCTATTTCAAAAAGAAAGGTTTTGAGCCTAGTCTTAAAAATGGGGACTGTGTCTGCTTTTTTAACATGAGGCGGAAGAGAGAGAAAAAGACAAAAACTCACAGCGGCATTTCTTTTTGGGGAATAGCTGTAGCTGTAGTGGCCTTCTCCGTTTGGGATTAGCCATGTGACTGCGTTTATAGAAGGAAAACTAAAGTTCGCAAAGCTGCCTAGTTTTGGCCATATCGGATCAATTTAGAAACTTGGCTCTGCTTATCTGTGTCCAACAACAGTGTATTGGACAGAGAGCGAGAGAGAGAGGGAAGAGATGATGACTCCCGTTCCCCTATGTTCAGAAAAGGACCTGCACGTGTTTAAATGTTTATGCTGGTCTATATATACCGAGAAAAGCCGCAAAAATAAAACAGAGCAAATGATTGATACGTGTCTTTGCTCAGTTGTGGTGGTTAAACGGCGTATGCCTGCGTATCAGGTAGACTACACCACTGCTGCGTCACAGAGGCCGCTGTGATGAAAAGCAAAAGCACCATGTTAACCATCCATAGGTTGTTGTTTTTGTTTTTGCATAAAACGTTCCACAATGTATCTTTAAAATTATTTTACTCGGGAGTAGAATTAAAAAGTAGTGAACCAAATAATTATCAAAATGTATTAAAAGTTTTTAAAACAGTAGGGCTGTCAAAGTAAACGCTTTAACGCTGTACACATTATTCCTAATGTGTACAGCTTAAAGTATTAGGAATAATTGTTGAGATTTGGGTAAAAGTTGAAAATGAAAAAGTGCACGTTTTCTGTATCCATGATCGAGGAGAGAGGATGCAGGGAGCAGGAGTGTGCAAAGTAAGAGAGAGTGAGTAAGATGTATGGATGTCCATATGTAGAGTGAACGGGAATGATTTTAGAGTGAATCTTGATGTGACACCTGTGTAACCTGTGTTTTATGATATATTAACCCCTTGGTCAAATAATTCATATACAACAAATTTCTGTAAATGCATGGCTTACTAAACATCAATCTGCCCAGGGACGACAGGTGGAAAGCAGCATTTTGTGCTCAAACCTGGCACCGAGCATCTTTCCTGACTTTGTCTTGGTCAATGTGTTGTTGTGCATTGTCCCTGTACAAACAAAACCATACCATACCAACTCACGATTAATAAAAAAACAATTAATGCCATAATCATGGATTAATCGCAAATTAATGGCACATGTTTTGACCGAACAAACTCCAAAGAAAGTGGTGTTTTGTAAAGTAAATTTACTTGAGGCATTTGTATAAATCAGTGTTTCTCTGATATGACATTGAGACATCACCATCGGACGACAAGCCACGCCCCAAAAATACATTTCATTTGTTATTTATATTATATATAGATGCTAGAATTCCACAAACTGTTGTTCAATAAGCATTAAATCAACCTAATGAGCTGAAATCGTAATAAAAAGTTATTAGCTTAGTTCAAATTAGCCTGTTTTATGCCAGGGAAATGGAAATAGTTCATCAATAATAACAATAAAATTAACAAAGTTTCAAAACTGTGAATAATTAATCGATTGACAGCACTAAAAAAATACGCTGCCAAAAAATGTGGACGCCCTTTTTATGTATCGGCTTTTCTTTATTTTCAACATAAAAGCAGAGTGATAAAACTACTACAGGACATGTCATGCACTGGAGTGACTATTACTAAGTGCTACCCACCTCTATTACAAAGTGTCTTATTTTTGTTCTCTAATGTTTTTTCTTCTTTCTTTTAGTTTAAAATCTTGCTGGAAGTACTGAAATCTCAGCACCTGAGCGTCTCCATTTGGCACAATGACACTTTTGGACGCAACAGTTTCCTTGGAGAGGTGGACCTGGATTTGTCAGAATGGGACTTCAACAACGCGATAATCAATGAATACGCCTTGAAAGCCAGGGTAACCATCTGATGTGTGTAACCCTATTTGAATTATACGTTTGCTCATAGTGTGCAGTGCTCCATCCACAGACGACCTCCCCAGTCCAGACATTGACCTCATCGCCAACTCGCTCAGTGGACAGCAGAGGGCAGATGAGGGTTTCTCTGCGATTTTTGCCCCAGACGTCCCCAAGTGAGTGTAAAACTGTGTATTTGGTTGAACACAGCTGATTTAGAAAGTATTCATGCCTCCCAAGTTGCTCGAATGTTGAAATCTGATGTGAAAACTATTACAGGGGTGCCCAAAGTGCGGCCCTCAGACCAATTTTTGGTCTTGTGGAATTGGCCACATCACCAGAGATGATAATTTTTCTGCAAGTTTAACAATTCTACACAAACAGGACTAAAACAAGGACAAGACCAGGTCGAATCCTGGATTGAAGCAGGTCCAAAACAGGACTGAAAGTAGTTCTAAACCAGGACTAAATCAGGGCTAAACCAGGACTAAACTATGATTAAACCAGAACTCAAAGCTTTATCCAGGACTAAATATGGTCTAATCTAAGAATAAACCAAAACTGATCCAGGTCTAAACCAGATTTATTCCAGGACTAAATCAACTCTAACCTAGTCTTGACTAAACCAGGTCTACAATAGGGTTAAAACAAGGACCATCAGGTCTAATCCTGGATTAAAGTAAACCGGTGCTAAAATTGGACTGAAAGGAGGCCTAAACCAGGATTAAACCAGGTCTAAACAAATCCAGAGCTAAATCAGGACTAATCAAGAACTAAATATGATCCAATTTAAGAATAAACCAGGACTGATCCAGGTCTGTGGCGCTCCAT
>OMNZ01085361.1:0-26226 GCA_900303255.1 Lesueurigobius sanzi
CTCAGACAGAGGAAGACTTACATCAAAATTTTGTATTTTTGTGAAAAAACTATGTTGACTCTGAAGGCATTGGTTCTAGAAGTTTTTTTGCAAATATTTTTGCTCTGATTGTTCCAAATCTTGGATCATAATCTAATCCAAGCAGAAAGAGGACTCTCTCGCTCTCACTTTTACAATCCCAGAGTGAATTTTAGAGGTTCTTAGCTTTCAAATGAGGAATGACATGTGGAACTTGTACAAAGAGCATCCTACAAACATTAGCTTTAACTTTACTCCATCAAGACGTCCACAAACGCTGTCACTTTAGCTTCATGTGCAAAAAGCTTTTAACAACTACACTTTCCATGCACCTTTTTGCGCCAACCGATTAATCGATTAATCGTAAAAATAATCGGCCGATTAATCGATTACCTAAATAATCGTTAGTGACAGCCCTAATGTCATCCATATTGTATTTCCCTGGCATAAAACATGCTAATGCTAATAATGCTTATTCAACAACAGCTTGTGGAAAATTCTAGTATCTTACAATATAAATAACAAATTAAATGTATTTTTGGGTCGTGGCTTGTCGTCCGATGGTGAGTTCCCAATGACATATCAGAGAAACACTGATTTATACAAATGACTCAAGTTAATTTACTTTCCCAAACACCACTTTCTTTGGAGTTTGTTCAGTCAAAACATGTGTGATTAATTTGCGCTTAATCCATGATTAATGCATTCATCATTTTTTGATTAATCGTGAGTTAAAGCGTGAACTTTGACAGCCCTAATTTAAATATAATGACAATCTAGTCTCAAATTGCTTTCTCAGTGTGAAACCTGGGCTTGTTTTTGAACACAAAGTTGATATTCTGCAGGAATTGAAGAAAGACACAGAATTGACACTTATATCAATCAGGTGAAGTTGCACATGGCACACGGATTAGGAAACACATATACAAATATCACTGACATATTTACTTGTGTAACATTGTGTAAAGGTGCCCACACACTAGAGGATTTTTAATCGTTTGAGACTAAAGATTTGTGCATAGACAACACACACTGAAGGACAGACATGAGGACATACACACACACATGAGGAGTCTCACCACAGATCATGCCATGAGAGAAATTTTTTATTGAGCCACGCCTCCTAAGACTAAAAATCTGGCTAAAAATCCTCTAGTGTGTGTCCACCTTAACTGTATTACATTACAGTAAGTCCTAGTCTTACTTGATGGTGTTGATGGGCTCGTTGGGGTTGTGCTCCACAGCGATCAGCAGTCCTCCGGAGTCCAGGATGGCGTAGTGATGAGGTCCATCCAGGGCTTTGATCCAACTGTATCCTCCATCGTCAGACACGTACACATCGGGCTTCATGACTGAGATGGCATCACCCACGCTGCCTAACGGAGAGGAAGACAAGCACAAAGACATGTTAGGACAACAAGATTATTGTGCTGAGTGTCTGTGTGACTGAATTAGACTTTAATTTAAAGTTTTGCCTGTGACTGTAAGTAATCTTTAACACCTGTGCACTGTTATGCGAGCTTTTGACGACTTCCACATCAGGTAGATTCCATGTTGCGTACTTGATCTGAGACTTTCACATAAAATAAAGTGAGTAAATTTTACCATGAGCGAGGATGAGCCCCACTGCGCTGGGTTCAGACAGAGGCAACATGGGGACGTTGAGTCTCTGGGCTACGCTGTACGCGGCGTGAAGGTGGAGACTGCACTGTGCACACAAACACAAACAGCATTTATGATTCATATAACTACCTGTATACCTGCACAAATACTTGGGTGTACTTTACTTAAGAATTTCTTATAGTAAAAGCGGCATCTCCAACCTATAACTCTCCAGCCCTTTCCAAAAATAAGCACTCCAGAAAACTCTTGTTAAATCATATTTTAGAAGCATTTGCTCTTTGTTCTGCCCACATTTAGGTACATTTAGTACAGGCACGGCAAGGCAAGTTGATTTGTAGAGCACAATTCGAACATAAGGCAATTTAAAGTGCTTCACAGTTGCATAAAATTATGAGAAGTCGAATAAAATCAATCGATAAGACATACATGTAATCATTGATCAACCACATTAAAATGTGCAGATAAAATACATTCAGTTTTCAGTCTGGCATTTGGAAGACTTGTTCCAGATTTAAGCTGCATAAAACTAAAACAATGTTGTGCTCTCTGACAACAGTATTATAAAAATATTAGTTTAATATTAAAAACTTTACAATGTACTAAAAATAGTTTCAGCTTTTGTGGGTGTGTTGTGGGAAAGCATGCCTAAACAAGTTTGTTTTTGTTAGATTGGTGGACATGGTGATAATGACAAGAATAAATATTTAACTAAGCAAATAATGTCTCCTTAGCTGTGGACAAACCAGTTTCTTACCTTTTCCGGGTCCTTGGATGTAGCATCACATTTGGTGTTGGCAGGTTTTTGCAGAAGGACCCATTCTCCTCCCTGATCGAAGGACACCACTGACTGCACCGAGTTATCTGAAATCACACACAGACTTGATTAAAGTGGACATATCAAACACTCTTTAGGGTCCATCAGTACAGATACTTTACATTTTATAATTCTCAGCACGCAAAATACATTGAGAAGTGAGAGACTGGGCTGGTCAGTGTGAATGCCATGTGATCAAACTGTAATGAATGGCACTCTGATGAACAAACTTTGAGCACAAAACTGCTCAAAAAGGTCCTGTGATGAACAATGTGGAGGACAATTCCAGGTTCCATCTGTTATGCCACAAAATCCAGGAAATACAGATTAGGGCGCTTCTAGAGTGGAATAAGAAACAACTAAAATGAAATGAAGTGAAATACTACTCCAGGTATGTCTGTGTAATTTCTCAGTCGTACAGGAGTTTCTTCAGTCTTCATCTGTACTCTGTAGTTGTACTCTGTTGTTCTCTGTTGTACTACAGAGTACAGATGAAGACTGAAGAATCTTTGCCTACGATACTCCAGGTATGATCAGGGGAAAAATGTAAGAAATAACTACTAGGTGAGAAACCAGATACAACCAATCAAAGACCTTAAGGCTACGAAAGAGTTAAGATTTGGCACATAACGGGAAGCATTTCAGCTTAACTGTCAGCCATTTGATCCTGTCTGACAGCGCATCCAACACCGTGAAGATAATTAAATATTTACTCAACACCCAGCCTCCACAGCAGCATGTAATCGAGAGCTCCTACCAAGATTATTTGAGCAATGGCCAACGCTACATTTGTCTGGTTCAGAAATACAGAGTTGGAGCTACCTTCTGTCAAAACGCTTGTGATGAAGACCCCTCGCAGTGACGTGACATTGGTGAAGTCAGTGTCGCCCCCTGTGGCCGTGTAGAGGTGTCGCTCCAGGGATTTGGAGTACACAGTGCCGCGATCATCGGAAACGTAAATGGTGCCAAATCCGGTATCTGCAACGGGAGCATTGGAACTGGATTTAGATCGCGTTTGGTTTTAAAATGTGACCAGGTGAGGGGGGGGTGGATTGTACCTCCGGGCTCATCAACATGCATGAAAACCATATCATTGTTCGCGCCCAAGATGGAGTAAAATTGTTCGTGACCCACAGCCGGAATCTGAGCAATGTTCCAGAGGTCTCCCTGATCCACCGACACATGGATCATCCTAAATGTGTCCTGGGAACAACAGAGAAGATGACACGGTTATACACAGTTTTTAAAGACATTAAATGTTCTCAACTTCCCGCTGTTAGTCTGAGATAGTCTTCTTTAAAAAAATCCATAAACTACTACTAAATCAATACTTAGGACAATGTGTCAGAGCAGTGTAAATACAAAAGCACATAGGTGTGAAGAGTGGATACGGCTTTGGTGGAACAGATCGTGTTTGTGGGGCACTGACCTTCCCCGTCATCACCGAAGCAAACAGGAAGCGCCCGCCAAGACCAAATGAGTAGATCTTACTGAGCACAGTCTTGTTTGTTTCCCCATAATCTGTGGTCCTTTTCAGCTCCAGCCTCCCACGGTCATCTGCAGTCAGAAATATACATTTCAACAGTCAGATAAATTATAAAGAGGAAATAATGGCTCTTTCATTTTATGCCTATGTTGTTACGTTAAGAGGAGATAGTTCTTTATTGATCTCAGGATGGAGAAATTCACTTGTTACAACAACTCTTAAGAAAGGATCACACAGGGGGGTACAAAAAGTCAGGAAAAACGTGCCATCAAGAAGAAAGTAAAAGAGCAGGTAATAATAGTGCTAAATTAAAAATAAAATGAAAATAGGATAAATGTCTCTTAGCATCTACCAATGGAAAAAAACTTACAGACTCATCCATTAAATTTCCTTTAGTATTATTATTCTTTAAAAATTAATTCACTCAGGTCTATGTACAGTGGGTTGCATAAATATCTGCACCCCTTCAACTTTTTGACCCCACTTTTCAGTTTTTTATTCATAAAAATAGTTCCAAATCATGTATAAATTTCATTTCACTTCATCATTGTGTGTCCCATAGTGTGTGTCTTTCACATAAAATTTCAATTGAATACATGCATGTTTATGTACCTAGTATGGCAAAATGTCAAAAAGTTGAAGGGGGTGCAGATATTTATGCAACCCACTGTACATAAAGGCTGTACTTTTCGGCATCATTGGCTGAAGAATATAATACATCACAGAATTAACTAAAAACTGAACCTATTTTTCTATTCCCCCAAATGTTTTAATGTATTATTGTAGAGTTAGTTTTTTGTGATACAGAATAAATTATTTGATCTTAGTATCAGGCTGCAACATAATATAAACAATTCACAACATATAAAATGCTACGACTGGTTGGTTAACTAGTGGAATACTCACTGCAGGAGCCATTACGGTTGGTTGTAAAAAACAAGGCATTTTGGGTGCCCCTAAAAGAGAAAGAATAATGAAATGTAGCAACAGACCCAGAACTGAGCTGTACATTAAACACAACAAAATGTCCCCAGGCATTTATTATACAAAGTTATTCAGTCTCACATGACACATTAGTCTCTCAAAGTAACAAGAATGAGAGTTGATATTTTCAGTGTAATATCTTGCCGCCAAGCCCTTCTCAAATATGTGCTTCCTTGTGTGTCCTGTTTGAGTTCAGCAAGTGGCTCTCGGTCAGTACTAGTTCAGCCCCGGTTAAACCTTTGTTTGGATTTAGGACTAAATTTAGCCTTTATTTGTTCTGATCTAGACCGAGTTAAGCCCAGGTATAGTCAAGGGTTCAAAGTTCAGTTTTCCATTTTGGTTAGTCCCAATTACATGCTCTTGTAGCCCATTAAGAATGTTTGACTGAGATGGCGCATGGTGTGAAAAGTCCGTCAGTCAGTTGGACCTGCCACTGATCTAGACTTGTGGAAATGTTTTTGATTTGGTCTGTTTTTTTATACAAGCCAGTGTTGGCAACATACAGCCTTTAAAATCAACAATACCAACAGGGCTCAAACTGAAACCGGAGCTGCCAAAGTCGTTCACCGGGAAGAGACTGCTTAACAACAACAGGTCTTGGTTATCTTTCAACAGACTTCCTCACACTTGTGTCACACAAAGGTAAAGGAGAGTGGCATGAGTGATCTTTGAAGGATCTTGAGCAAGTACTATTAATAAATGCAGGTGCCAGAAGCAGAGGATGAAGTACTTGTATGATTGCCGTTCTTCAATGTGTAACTACAAGTCAAATAAATAAGTAATTATGGGTGAATAGTTAACCTGCTTACATTTTAACACAGGTCAAGACCACTCTCTAGAGCAGGGATGTCCACACTTTTTTAATCAGGGGACCACATATTTAAGTGTATTTGGCACTGAAGGCCAGACGCAGTGGTCAATGCAGTGAATGAGTGCATTCATCAGAGATTCTAACCGGAACCAGATAGAATAGAAGGACAGAGTCGTACAAAATCTGATGCGAGATATTTTTATCCTTCATTAATTAATCCCCCATTATATACCTAGCATTACGTGTGTAAGGAAACACAGATTACAGGATAAATGGATGCAAATCTAAATATAATTTGTGAGCCTTCAAAATGATGCATGAAAAATAAATAAAAAATAAGATAATGAGGTTATAATCATCTCAAATTATTATCTTGCACGCTTGCAGTAAAAAGTACCATCTCTGGTGATGTGTGTCAATTCAACAAGAAGCCAACCAAAATGAGTCTGTGGGCCGCACTTTGGCACATCTGCACTATAGGTGAAATCATCCTGTACAATAAAATATTACCTTAGATTAAAATAATAGCATTATTAACCATAATGACCAACTAGTAATTCGCCTTTTGCAATCATAAAGGCAGTGCATCATTTCAATACATGTGTAGACACAGGTCAAATATATATATATATATATAGACTTTTTACTTTGAAGCTCGTATATAATCGAAATGGAGTAGAAAGAATTAAATTAATCTTTCAAACGTAGTATAATGAAAGCAATATGTTCCCAACGTAAACATACTGTAAAGTACAGAACCTAAAAACCCCACTTATAACAATAAGAAAATGTACCTTGCTGACACCTCTGGGCTGATAATGATATGTCAAGTACAGCTATAATAAACCGGAGCTAGAGGGTTTTTTTGTATGTGGTTAAGATAAGTGTGAGGACATTCAGTCTGTGACATGTGTAAGCATTTGAGTATCTGTAGGCTTTGTACTTATACTGTACAAAATAGTAAATAGATTTGACAAGAATGACTGTCCAAAATGATTCAAAGTGAGTAGATGTCATCTTTTTATGAAAGTGCAATTATCTCCAAATGGCTGTTTCTGACTCAAATTGCCCTTGTTCATCGGTCAATAAAAAAGAACGGATAAAGACAGAGCTTCAAACTCTTTTTTTTTTTAAATGAAAGAAGAGACTAGAATCTTCATTTTGGTATTGAATATTTACAGATCACAGTAGTACAAATTTTAGTTCGAAGACTACAAACATTGTTAAATAGTGGCAAAAACCCTGGTAGGGAAAGGGGATGAGCTGAGAAAAAGGCTGGCAGGCAAAAAGAGTTAAACAGATAGTCTCTTACCATTTGACCAGACACACCATGCTATGAATTTTAGCCCAGCTGCTGCCGAAATCTTTTGACACCCACAGCGCATCCTAAAACAGCAAGAGATATTAGATCAGTCAAATCCATATGAACTTGTTTGTGTTAAAATAGCACCAAATATCGTAAAAGTTAATGGGTGTCACTAATGTAAACACAACAATGATTCACAGAAGAAGTTTCCTCACAGGACGTGGCATTTGCTCTAGTAGTTTACAACTTCTCTCAATTCAAAATGTAGTTTATTGCCATGGTGGGATATGTACTGGAAAGTGGGTCACACCAAAATGTTTAGTTTTAATGTTAAGTTAGCAGTGTTTTCTTGAAAATCCATTTACAAAGGTCACTGGTAAAAATAACTAAAATGGTGTTGAACTTGAAGGCCAGAACATTTGAATTAGAATCATCATTTGTGTTTTGTATCATGTTATTATAATGATTAAAGAGTAAGCAACTTGAAAAAGAAACCGAAAGCTTCACTCACTCGGTTACTGAGGACCGCGAGCACATTACAGTCTTCAGGGTTGTATAAGATCTGCATGAGCGGGATAAAGGGCAGGTCATGGGGAAAGAAGCTCTTCCCAAAGTCATTGGACACAAAAATACGGGCAGTGAGCGTCTCCGACACTTCTGCCGTCAGTATCACCTGCAAAACACAAAACAACGTTAGACTCACTCTACTCGCCTTTACGTGCATCACAGTGAACTCCTCAAGAGAAAACATGACCAACTTTTCCAGAATTATCAGGACTAATCGCAATCCCAAACTCAGAGCGGATGAAGGTGTTGTTTATGAGCTCAGTCACGTCTTCAAAGGATTTCCCGTAATCTTCGCTGGAAAGGCAAACAAATGACATGCAAAAACTGTACGAAGCATGTTTGTTTAACTGGATTATGAAACAAGCCTTACCTGCGATAAAGTTTGGACTGTCCGAGGCGTATCATGAAAAATGGGACTTGAAAAGTTGTCAGTGCAAGAATGACCTGTCACACACACACAGTTCATTTAAGTACATGTTAAAAGGGATTGGCCATTTCTTTTTAATACATGTAATCAAGTGAAATCCTTTTTTCCCCAATATTTATTGTCGGAAGAAGAAAAAATGATATCTTGATGGGTTAGAATAACTCAAATTAAGAATACTTCATGATTGAAGTTATTTTGACTTGTATCTATGTTTGCACTTAAAATAATAAAGAAACATCAAGTAAATAGAGCTTTATTATCTCATTTTTAGCAGAGATGCACCGATTCAGCCTTTTTGCTTCCAATACCGATACCTGGGGTTTAAATTTCTGTAACTTAAATATACTTATTTGAAGAAAACGTTACTAATTTCAAGATCACTTTTTGTAGTTCAAGATCATTTTTACAGGCTTATTTCATAGTTATTCAAAATCCTTATTTGGGTGCCGGCTTCTCATACTGAGGTGATAGTGGGGCCTGACGCCGTACCAGTTGAGAACCTCTAGTGTGCTCCAAGACATTTGTGGACAAAAAGGAAAAAAAAAAAAAAAGAGACCGCTTTGTGGCATCTGCAACAAAACTAGCAACTTTGTTTTTCGATGGCCGAGTATGAAACAAGGTTTAAAAAGGGGGGGTCAAGATAATGTGCTCATTGAGTGGGTCCCTTTTTATATTCCACTTGTTGTGTTTGAAATTAGGGGAATTGCAAATGAATGTATTCTTTATAACATTGCTATAAGTTTGTTTGGATTAGGTATTCAGCAGCACTTACCCCAGAGCCATCTCCAACCCAGGCCAGAGACACGGATCCACTCAAATCTTTCAGCGTGTACTGCGAACGGACAAAGTACAATTTATTTTGACACAGACGTGGAATATTGCGAACGCAGTGAACTGCTTTCCGTTTGTTTTCCAGCTCTGAGGACTCTTACACGGCCCTGATGTGAGTGGTAGTGTGTTTCCGTTGAAATGGAGTTCAAGTAGAGCTGACAAAAATGTGAAGCACCACTTATCAGACCAGGCACACTTTCAACAAAATAACGTTTAACAAAACCAACGGCTCACAACAAGGCTGAAGAGAGAGTCACCTACATCCGACAGGACACACATGAGCGAGGCAACTAAATCAGAAACCTGAAATCAAGTAAAATATCTCAAATGGTTACTGAACATTTGAACAAGAGGTAAATGTAATGAACCAAGTAAATCTGACTTCTTGTACTTTATCCACCGTCACTGATACTATTTGCCTTCTATGACTGAGGCTGTTTTGGGTTTGGGTGGCGCAAAACAATGGCTCAGTTAGAGCAGTGACCCTAGAACCAGCAAGTCGGCAGTTGGAATCTAGCAACTTCACTGTTTCTAACTCTGAATGAGAAGTTGTTAATCCATAGCAGAACTACAGTGTTTCACCTAATTCAATATCTATGTATAATGACATGCCTTTTTTCTACTTTTCTATTTTTTTTTTTTTATTACGCATAATGACATTATTATAAGTGGATTATACAGGGATCAACACTAAACTAGAGCCTCAGGTCTCCAGTCACCTTTAGGTAATGGAGGCCAAGTATACAAAGAATTCAATGCAAAGTCAGTCACATGGCCACAAGAGGCAAATGAGCCGCACCGGACTCCAATGACAACTACTTTGTTTAGACTCCTCTTTTACAGACATGGAACAAAATGCGCACAGCAACCCCTCTGTTCATTTCCAGCCCCATCTGCTATATAAAAAGACATCCAAATTAATGATTAGACAATCTTGAGTAAGTCTACCAAGCTGCCAAAAGGCCACAAAGACAGCCAGTAACAAAGATCTATCCAGTCAAGTATACTTTTAGGATACAGAGAAGTTAGCCTATTTATTAAGTATGTTCTTAGTTTTTATTATAAAAGGCCAACAAACTACACAGATTAGACACACACAATGTAGGCCATGGCTGTGAAGCGAAACTGGTTTGGTGAGACTCAACAATCACATGATTCTGCAACAAGTAGTTTGCATTTTCAAGAAACTACAGCCTCGAGGTACAAAGCATATTTAATCATCTCATCTGGTAGGCTGCTGATAATGGCAACTTCACTGGAAGCAATGGGGTTTAGTTTTCCTCCATTGTTTATAGGAAGGTGACACATAAGCAAAGTGTAATTTAGTCCCTTTAAAGTCTATGGGCACAAAGGAGGTATTGTTTAATCGTGTGCTCCGTGCTCATGGTTGAATGAGCGGACCATCACAGTTTCTAGGTGTGACTCCAGTGAGCACTGATTAGACCTGAGGTGCACCTGTGTGGAGCACCTGAAGCTCATTAATGCCGAGGCGTGAGAAGTGAAACAGGACTCGGTTTGGTAACTTACACTGTGGGTGTTGGCGTCTAACTTGGAGCCGTATCCCTGCAGAGCGTTGCAGGAGTCGCTTAGGTCGATACTTCTCCGCTGGATCGTGTGCTTTGGGGATGCGGGAGCCAACCACTGTGGCAGAGACCTCTTGATAACCTCCGCCGCTTTCCCCGCAATGTTTGAACTCCTCTCGAAGCGCGATGCGTGTCCGGCGGGACGATCCTGCAGAAAATCTGACCCGGCTGTGAAAGTGCACAGGAATAAAGCCACGAAACACCGCAACACAAGTCCCATTCTGGGGCTAGTGTTGGCAGCAGCCTCGACGAACGCAAGAGCAAACAGACAACCACAAGTGTCTTTGTTTATCCCGGTCCTGTGCTGAAATTGAAGGTCGCTACAGCTCCACTGCCGCGGATGACATCAACAAAACAGTCCTTCTGACAGCGACTATTTCAGGATTAAAACACCGAGTGCTCGCCAAGCTGCCGCCGCTTCTCCTTGTGGCCCCTTGGACAAAATCTACAGCGCTAAACCACCGTTAAACATCAATTTTCCCAAACTATCACCAATTATCCGCGCGGTTAGTCCCCGGCCAACATGATCCGCTGTACAGGGATCGCTCAAATTGTGCCACTGAGTTGTTGTGGCCAAGTGCGAGAGGAGCGTCCGGTGATTGGTCAACTTTCTCCTCTGTCCACCTTAAGTCCGTTGTGATTGGTCGAGTGAGGAAGTGGGCGGGACAGAACTGTAACCCTGCATAATTAGCTGTCAAAGCTGCTTCAAGTTTGGTTGAGTAATACTATTGAAAAGTCAATAAGTCATTTTAAGGCTTAACTGTAAAACTCAGAGGGGTCTTGTTTACAAATGGCATTAATAAAAAGATTATAACTAGCTGTTATTAGATTGGCCTATAGCCTAATCGGTTTCATTCCACTTTCATTTTTGACCGAGAAGTAATTGAAACTAAACTCCTCAAGCGAACTCCATGAAATGTCAAAATGAAACGCCTGTAATAAATGTAAGTCTTGTTGATCAATAAGGAGGTGTGTTTGTCTCTTCCTGACATCTTCACATTGTAAGTCAAATATTAGCCCAAAAAACAAACAAAAAAAAAAGGTTTTCTCTCGGACTAGTAATGAAATGATTTTTGTGTTTATTTAATTTTACTTAAAAGGGAATTGCCTAACCGTTCAAGTTAGAAAGTGATTTGAACTTATTAAATAAAAATCAATTATTGTAAAATGTAGGCCTAATTAAAATGTAACAATGAATCCTTATTGCGTGTTTGGTTCACATGTGACGCATCAGAGAATGCTCATTCCATTGAAATGGCACCACTTTCTCTTATGTTGGGATTAAACATCTGGACCTGCTGTGATGCACTGGATTAAACAATGACTGAGTAATCTCTCCACTGGCCTCAGCACTGACAGCATATGATGTTAGTGCTCAATATAGTCTTTTACAAGAAATGCAGCAGATTATTGTAAAATAACCATTTGAAGCAAGGTGCATAAATTGTACCTGTGCTTTACTTTTATTCATTGGTCCATATTTCCATTGATAATGTGTGTGAAATTTACACTCCTCTTGGCTCCTCTTTATGATTGTGTATTAAATGTCTGCATGCAATGGGGCAGTGTCTCATGATTTCAGTCATGAGTTTCAAGGAGGAAAGTTCCGAGCTCTGAACATCCAAATAACTCCCCCTAATTCATGCAAGTGACCCAAACCCGCTCAAGACATAGATATAATATTATGATTGAATTTGAACCGTCCTTTGGCCTGTTGGACAAGTTTGTGAAACTACAGATAAAAATGAAATGTGACTGGACAGGTTTGACCAGTGCTTTAGGCAATTGCAAAAATCTTTACAGGGTTTTGTTTCCTCCCCTTTAGGCTCCATGTGCCCAAAACAGCCGGTTTAATTAGAAATAAGGTAATACAGTAATTGTAATGATTATTTAGCTTGATGAGAAACCATAGAAGCGCATTCCTCCACAAATGGGCTCTACAGTGCACCGATGGCCCCTCCCCCATGGCGGCCCAGGACAATGTTATAAAAGGTGGAGAACAAAGCCACTCTTATGCCTTGGAGATGTGGTTGGGCGTTGAGCAAACTCGCTTCTTCCTGTCACGCCACACACACACACACCATAATTTAATAGAAGCAATAATACAACCTCTTAAACTAATCTAGGGAGTGGTGATTTGCATCACATAGACAGACGGAAGCCTGTTTTTCGATGAATAAAGCCTTGAAACTTGAATCTTAGAGATTATACAGAAATGGGGACCTCTGGTGGACATTAACGCGTATTGCTATTCCAGAAAGTTTGTAGCCTGTCTACAAAATAGACCCAATCACCCATAGGCTTGTTATTGTCGTAACATTGTAGCATGTGGTTATAGCATGTTGTTATTTTGAACACTTTATTGATGTCTACTCCTGGCCACCAATACTTCTTTTTAAATAATGTCATGCAATAATGCTCTGTATGGTGGCTATTTAAAGTTAAGGAGGAAATAAGTTAAATTACTTATTGTGTTAAATTACTATTTTATTAGATTTTTCTATCTTATTCTATTCTTATGCATGCCTTATAGTTCTATTTTTTTTTTATATATATATACATCCTTATCCTAGTTTATTATTTATCATTCTTACAAATTAATGTTTCATGTTGCACGAGCACACCGAAGAAAATTCCTAGTCTGTGAAACCTTCATTGACAATGGCAATAAACTGTATTGTGATTCTGATTCTGAAACGTGTACAACTCCTTGATGCCTATTATTTGCATTACCTTTTTACCTACTGTCAACCTTTCACTTTCTTCCGGAGCAGCAGCGCCTCTAGTGACGCCATTACGTCACTGATCACGTGTCATCGACGAGCTGGAGAAAAGTTGTTCAAACTTCGAAGGGGCTCCTAAAGAAGCGATAAAAAACTGTTCAGAAACTACTCCAGGTGGTGGTTCACATTGACCTCCTCCCGCCATGGACTCTATGGCCCAGGTAATAGCACTTACAACACACCAAACATGTTTTAATGGCGCCTGTTACTTCGTGGCAGCCTAACCTAACACGCCTATTTGTCAGAAACGACTACTAAGCGTTGTAAAATTGATTTTGTATGTTTTCTTTCTTTATTAGAAAGTTTTATCTTCCGGGTTCACGCTTGACTTTGGACCCTTAAAAGAGCCCCTAGCCTTTATTCGCGTGCTTGAATGGGTAAGTTTTCTTTCCGCCAATATTACTGTGTCATGGTTCTCTGGCTACATGTTTTAAGAAGTTGCCCAGCCCTAGACGGCAAAAAATACCTTTCAAATTGATTATGCGTACATCTTGTGACCAAATGAGGGCCCAGTGAGCAAAGCAGCAGTGCGACTCTTGCACACATATGGTATGCAGTGAAATAAAGGCATTTATCAACTTATATATATATATAAGAACAGGATATCTTCAGACAATGTTATGGCACCTGTCAGATCAGAGTTAAGAAGTAAGTTAGAAAATGAATGGAAGACATAATATCTACTCTGCATTATTGGAAAGCATGGCGATCTTCTGTTTCCTGCATTGCACACAAAAATAAGGAAGTATGCAGATGGCCATTGTGTAACCCTTTAGTGCACACTCTCTCCGGTCACATGCCTAACGTGTCTAACTTTATCTGGCCACAGGTGTTCTCCATATTTGCCTTTGCCACAACTGGAGGCTACAGCGGCACCACCAGCGTTCTTGTCCAGTGCCAGGGGGCAGAGCCAAGCCCAATAACAGGGAAATTCAGCTATCCATTTAGGTGGGCAGCACCATTTTTTTCTCCTGCAATCTGGGTAAAAATAAGGCTTTTGTTTAGGCTTCACCCAATTTACCTCATTGTTTTGTTCAAACGGTAGTATTAGCTGATACTGTATTTACTAAACATGGGTGGTCTGGGGGCACTCCCCTTGAAAAAATGTTAAAGGAATTGGTAATATTTTCTGCATTTTTGTAGTATTTTGATGGATTGGATTCCTATTTCTCAAACCATCTGAAGGGCCAGAGGATACACGGTGGACGGCCAGAATTGGCCCCTGGACCTGATGTAAATTATGCTTGACTGCAGTGGTTAGAGTTTTAGTTCATAGATCCAAAGTTTAGCAGTTCAAATCCTGACTCTGACTGTCATTACACTTCACACAACTTGCCTGTGGGAATATAACGCTTAACAGAGTGGTTGGTGGTGGTCAGAGGGGCCAGTGGCATAGACTGGCAGCCTATTTCCTGTTTGTCTACCCAAGGACAGCTGTGGCTACTGCAGTAGCTTGCCACAATATGGTGCTGATGAATAATAATTTAGTGTGTAGTGCTTTGTGAAGCTTGCCCAGCTTGTACAATATGAATGTATGCCATTATTAACTTTGTATAATTTATTCATATGTTGTTCTACCTATTTTTGAACTGTTCATTTTTGTAGGATGGCGCAGAATCCTTTACAAGTACCTGCCTGTAAGAACGGAACAACTGACACTGTCGATGTCTACTTGGTTGGAAACTATTCCTCCTCTGCCGAGTTCTTCGTGTGCATTGGAGTGTTCTGCTTCCTGTACAGCACTGCCATGCTCATCTTGTACTTGGGCTATCAGCATGTGTACAGGGAGTCCAGCCGCGCCCCAGTGGTGGTATGTAAATATCCTCAAATGCTATAATACTACAGTATGTTATGCTACTCCCCTTTTGCTACTTGTTGCAAACAACTTGGTTAAGTGTTTGATGTCTCTCTATTTCTTTCCTATATTACTGCACACAACTTTATTATTTAGTTTTTGTTTTGTTTTACTGAATGTTATTAACTTAAAATGTCTTGATAAAGATCTGTGACACTGGGTGTACGGATGTCACATGTCAGGCACCGCACATTTTACTCACTCAGTCAATAAGAAAATAGATATGACTATAGATATAACTATTCGAACTGTAATGCTACATATACAGAGAGCTTTCTGGAGTCCTTCATCGTCCTGCTGGTGTGCAAAGGGACGGCCATGCTGTTGAGGGATTTGCCAGTGCTGTGTTAATGAAGGGCCATGTGACTATGAACAGCAGTAAAAGATGCACTAATGTTCTCGCTCTAGGACCTGCTGCTGACTGCTCTTCTGGCCTTCCTGTGGCTGACCGCGGCCTCTGCCTGGGCCAAAGGGCTGACGGATGTGAAGATCTCCTCCAGTCCCACCAACGTCCTGTCTACACTTCCCACTGAGACCTGCAAGGAACCAAACAAGTGCTCAGCCGGAGATATTCCTCACTTTGGGCGACTCAACGCCTCAGTTGTAAGTTCAACATCTTCAAAAAACACAATTTTTAGGTTTTACTTTTGCACAAAATATTAAAGCAGGGTTTCCGTGGGGAATTAAAAGTCATTAAATAAATTGTGCCAAAAAATAAGGCCTTAAATGTCATTAAAAAGCATTAAATAGAATTCAAACGGGAATTCAATCAAAAGTTCAAGGAAAACATGTCATTCCTCAACTAATTTTACTCTTGATGTTGGTAAAAAAAAATAGGGCCTAGACTGCAGTTTTGGCAGAAAGTATACACTATTTCTGGTTAAGAGTTGTCCGTTATATCAAATCTTCTATTGAAAATGGAAATTGATGTAAAGGCTCTATACCTGAGGGAGTGAGTAAATTAAATTAACTTTTGCACATTTGGAAAATCCCATTTCTTCATAGAGATGAGTTTATTAGCACATTTCAAAACGTGCAGGGTCACTTTTTCGGGTCACAGAAATGAAGGAAAACTAGCCTGCAAATTCATGAAATTGACAAAAATGCTACATATTTAGATGCACAGTTGTCCGAGTTTACAATATACCAAAGGAGGAAAACTCAAATTTCATTCCACTACAAGGAAAGGAAAAAAAAAAATCAGGTGTATCGTCTTTAAACCAGTGACTCGTAGAATGAGCTATGCAGGTAAATTTAAATAGCTTCAAAACTCTACTTATGACAATGGTGCTGACGCTGCTTGCTTCATCAGTGACATCAGCTGGAGGCAGGAAGTGAGCAAGAGGAATAAGATTTAATTAAAACTAGTGATTTAGAAGTGTAAAACTACAAGTAAAAAATGTGGTGCTGTTGTGGCTTAAGGTGCAAGAACAAGAGGAATGACATTTGAGACGATTAAATACGGTTTTATCTGATATTTACAACAACAGTTAGACATTTGTTTATCGTTACTATGACAACCGCTGCAATAGAAATGGATAGGGATCTAGCTTTCCGCCTCCAGCTAAGCCTGGAATGTTTACAAACAATGAAAGGGTCTATAGCAGGGGTCTCAAACTCATTTGGGTCGAGGGCCGAAATGCACCTACGATCGCGGGCCGCATGTATTATGAACAGGGAAATACTATGACAAAAATATTTTTTCAATAAAACGATAATAAGGGGGTCAGTGCCCTCTGCTGGACAGGTGTGAAATGCCTTGCATTTTTTAAATGTTGGTTGCCCCCTAGTGGCTGTTGTGAGCATTTTGTTTTTTTCTTTAAACATCCATAACTCCGGACAGGATTGGGCTAGAGACTTACTTTTTTTTTGACATGCTCAGACATTTATGCTCTACAAGTCACGGGCCAGATGGAATCATCTCGGGCCGCGTGTTTGAGATCCCTGGTCTATAGGAATATGGTACAATGATTACACTTTAGATTTAAAGTGGGGGGCCTATGCAAAATCAACATTTTAGAGCTTTTTACCATGTGAAGATGTTGTTCCCTCTTCAAAAACATAACTGGAGTAGTTTCTCAAGCCACTCTCGCATCTTTGAGCAATGTTTGAATGTACCCCGGTAGTTCTTCATAGCAGGTTTAGCATTTAGCATTTTCTAATCAACAAAGCGATCAAGACGTGTTTGAGATTATTACCAAATATTCCCCATCTTTAAATGTTTTTCAGGTCTTTGGCTTTCTCAACCTCATCTTGTGGGCTGGGAACTGCTGGTTCATTTACAAGGAGACACCTTTCCATAAAGAGCCTAATCAGCCGGCAGATGTGGAGGGAGCAAACACACCGTCGTAATTCCCTCTGCGTCACCGATTTAAGTGTTTGGTTCACCGTTCAACGCAAGTTAAGCAGTCGATATGTTCGAACTGACTGTGTGTGTTGTGTTAAAGTTGTGTCTCTTTATATTTGATACATTTCAGAAAGAACTAATTTTGATTAATGTAACTTTTTCAGTCTAAAACTAATATAGTTCCCACTGGTCTTGGAAAACCTAGAGATATGTCATTTGTCCTGCAGATTTCATATAGGAAGTCAGTTTTATAGATTTTGTACACTTGTGTTAACACCTTAAATTAGACGAAAATGGAATCACTTTCAAAACAGAAACATCCAACAAGAACGAGAGATTGATTGTGGATTTGTCTTTTCAGCATTAGCGAAATTACTATTTATAATATATAAAAAAATGTTTTAGAAAGGATCTTGTTTTTTCAGAGTGTAAACCCTTTAAATGAAGAATTTGTGGCACTCATTGTTACATGTTTAATTTGTGTTATTTATGTAGACTTGTTAACAACGATGGCACAATCAAAGGCCTTTTTATGCCTGTTTCTAATTTTGGTGGTAGTTGTTAAATGGCCCACTCTGAATGACCCGAGTAAATTCAACATTTGATTCATTAAGGCTGTACATCTTTCTTGTTTATGTTCAGTATCTTCGGTTCTATTGGGCAGGTGTTGGTGGGCTTTGAGTACACTTTAGAAGGCACTGTAATTTATCTACATTTTGTCTTTTTGTTTTTACTAAAGAGGGATTGTTTACTCTGTATCGCGTCTAAAACCATCAAAAATGCATCGGAGGCCATTATTATATTTCACTAAAATAGTATTGCTTTGATGATCTCTTATCTTACATTCTTGTATATTGAAAAGTAATTATTTGGTTGCCAAGCTTGAGATTGTTTATTATAGGTGCATTGTTAAATCTAGTGCCATTACTGTGCCTTATGGTTTGTGTTTGGTGTTGGTGTGCGATTTGGACCACTTATTGGTTCAGAAGAAAAAAAAACCTTATTCTAATAATGTTTGGAGATGGACCTCCTGGTGTTAATTTAACTGACAGGCAACTAATTTGATACTAATTTGTAATTTTTAAATATATTGTATTACCTTTGCTTTTGTCTGGCTTCTACCTCCACGTCGTCATAAGGGAAGGCGAGCTGTGTTGGCTTCTGTTGCTTCGTAACTTGACGGTTTGTGATAAAGGTTCAGTTATTGTCAAGAAAGACACTGTGTTCCAAATATGCTGAGCAACATTAAAAGCAAAGAACTGTGTTATCAACGTCTCAAAAGTCTAGTGTGATCATTACTGATGTGTGACAAGACCATGGCATCTATTCTACTTTGTTTAGAAGAACTTGCATTTACATTACACAGCATCAACGAGTACACCCTTTAAAAAGTGACATTTTACTTTTAAACTATCTTAATGAAAACAAAATCAATCTAAAATGTTGACAATTTTAGAGATTTTGAATTGAGATATTGTTTAAATGTTACTTTTTGAAGGAGGTTTACTCATTTATGATCTGCACTGTATCTTTGCTCATAGTTTGAGTTGGAACATAAGTTTCCACTTTCATTTGATCAGAATAGAAACTAAAGTCTGATGACGTACAGCCCACACTGTTAGATTCAGTGCATGGCTTTACAGAATCAGATATTTCCTACGCTTTTTAAAAGGTCACAGTTTTCTTATGTAGGATTTGGAATGTAAACATGTGGACTTTTTCAATAAGCTTGAAAAAGTCCACATGTCTGCAAATAGGATACAATAATAGCAACATGATAAAAAGGTGTGTTGTGTGTGTTTGTGTGTGTGTGTGTGTGTGTGTGTGTGTGTGTGTGTGTGTGTGTGTGTGTGCGTGCGTGTGTGTGTTTGGATGGGTGTCTGAACACTGATGTGAATGCCCTTGTAAATATAGGTGGGGGGTGGGAGTTGGGTGTGTAAATTTATGTTTCTGTTTTTAATGTGTTTTTAATCTGTAAAGCACTTTGAGTTGCATCTTTGTAGGAAAAGCGCTTTATAAATAAACTTTGATTGATTGATTGATTGATTGCAGCCTAGCTACTTAGCTTTCCATAAAATTTTATTCACATTTTTCCGGGCTGATGTTATGTCTGTAATGCGCGCACACGACCACCAGCGTCACTCGGGAGCGCGCAAGAGCAGCAATGGCCGCTGTGGATCGGCGGATGCCTAATCTCGATGATTTTGTCGGATTAAACTGGAGTTGTTGGGTCGACAGAGTGGACTTGGAACCTCTGGATGGTGAGTCACAGTCCTCGCACTCGGCCAGGCCCCGGTGGCAGACGAAAACCTCTCGCCCCTGATTTATTTCCCCACTTCCAGTGCGTAAAGACCGACTCCAAACGCAACCCAAACAAAAGATCTGCTGGGTCCTAGCGCTGAGGGGGTTCGCAGACATGCTCCAGCGGGGCGCACAAAAAAAGCAGCTTTTGTCTTGATATTAGGCCTATGTCAAAAAGTGAAAGCTGTTTGCAGATATACATGCGATATACCTTTGGGCAGTGCGGGCTCATCCATGTGAGGAGGAGCACGTCGCCAATGTGCCACAGCATCAACAACACCCAGGGGTTTAGCTAACAGCACTCCATATACCATCAGAGCTTATGGCATAAGTTATTGGGGATTCAGACGGATTTATACCAACTGTTATTCTGAATGAGTCCACCTTTTATATCGGATGTTGGGTCTGTTGTCCACATCCTTGGGCATTGTGTACATTTTTGAGACGCGCGGGCAATTTTTGTCATAGTTGGAGGTATTTAGTGATTTTTATTGTTTGGTTTGCACTAGCTTGACCACGTGTAATACTGAAAGGTTATTATATCTGCATAGACTGCTCATAGGCACTGTATCTTTGCTCCTTTGTTTTCAGCCCAGTATGATGACACCAAATCTGGGTGGGACCGTTGTGAGACCATGACCCTCAGGAAAGAAGGTGAAAATCAAACCTCCCTTGCACTTTTGAGTGAAAATATGAATCAATGCTGCTGCACTGTTCCTGTTTTTTGGTTCCTGTTTAGACATGCCCATATATGGCCACTGTCCAGCGCAGGACGACTTCTACTTGGTGGTGTGCAGTCACTGTGGAAAACTGGTGAAACCTCAGGCCTTTGAGGAGCACTGCGATCGAAGACACAGTTCCCTCCCCAAAACCTGTGTCCCGCCCAGCTCCGCTCCACAGCAGCAGCCACGAGCCAGCCGGCCTTCTTCAAAAGTTCCCAAAGAGAGAAAGAGGGACAGCAGCGCCAAAGAAACCAGTGCACTGTCTTTCTCCTCTCAGCGCAGGCCCAACAAACCACAAAAAGAGGCAGTGAAGTAAGATACCCCTATAATTCATTCTAACATACTGGACCGGTAGATGTTTCATTGCTTATCTCAATCTCTCTTTTTTATTCTTCTAGTTTACCAACTGTGGACAAAGTCACTCAGGACAAATTGCACTCCGCTTTGCCGCAGCGTCCCAAAATTCAACCCCCGCCTCCAGCCCCCAGAGTCCCAAACCACTGTCGCCCTTCTTCCTCCTCCACCTCTGTCCCATGCTCATCCGTGTCTATCAGCTTGTCACCTGTTAAGCCCCCAGTTCAGAAGCCCACAGCTGCACAAACCTCCAACAGCCCCCAACGGGAAACAAGGACCTACAGCCGCACGCAGAAAAGCACCAAGGCTTCTATAACAAACAAAAAGTGTGAGGATCAGGACAAGAAGAAACTCAGCACGCAAGAGCCTACACAAACTGTAAGTATTTTTACTTGCATTGCCTTAGGACATCATCATACTCCTGTTTATTCCTATCTTATTGTATTTCAAGTCAGATAACTGAAAATGTTATTTTATATATTAGGCTTGTTATAGGCATTAGGCTTTATATCAGAGTCATTGAACCACAGGCAAGGGTGTAAAATACGGGGGGATAGGGGGGTTATAACCCCTCCAATATTTGAACCTGACTAAGTTAACCCCCCCAAAATTTTTGTCCAAACAATAGGGGGCTCAGTTTCGACCCCCAATATTCGATCAAAAGTTATGCCCTTGACCACAGGCCTAAACCTTTATTAATGTTCAAAAACAGCATCATTAACAGTATGTATCAGACCAAATCCATTGCATTTAAACACCGTTTTATTTTAGGTGATTTGTTTTTCACCTAATTGTGTCAAATTATGTCCTTTCTTATGCTATTTATTGTGCTCACTATGAAATATCACATGCTTTTGTGTTCATTTTTGATATGATAATTATTTGAGGGATTTATCTCAACAGCAAAAGGGGAAGTCAGAGTCAGATCTATCGGCAGTGGCCTCTTCACCTCGAGATTCAGAGCAGTCTACTGCAAAAATCGAAGCCACGGAGTTGCAGGGTGCTTCCAAAGAAACTCCCACAAGCCGAAGCAACAAATCGTCCCTGAACACCAACAGCCACAATGTCGGGTATGAATTATGACCCTGTTTGATTGTAGTCTTTCTGCGACATCGGCTTGTCCTCTGACCACCAACAACAACTCACTCACACACTACATTCACGCACAGGCGAGGCAGGTGAACTGTCTTCAAGGACATAACGTGGTGGCTTTAAAGCCACAGTGCAGTACATCCCAGGTTATACAGCATTCTGCGTCATCACAAGACAACTAGACTCCCATAAACAAACATGCCAGTGATACCTGCTTCTCATGCTCAAATAGACACTGCCAATGCTATTTTTGCACTTACTGTTAAAATAACATTACTTTGCGTACCGGTTGTATTTGAATCTTATTTAATAGATATTAACCTCATGTTTGGCTACACGCTACAGTACATGTAATCAACATAAAGCAGCAACATCTCCCAGGTCTAAGAGTTGGTAACTCTTCTCAGACTCCCATACCAAAATTAATTATTGCATTTTGTTGGAAAAATGTGACACAGCATGACTTGTGTTGAGAAATTATGTTGAAACAAACAAATAATAGTCTGTTTGTTTTATTAGACCAATTACAGTATTTCTAAGTAATTTCACTTTAAGTTTGAAACAATACAGAATGTACTCAATAAAGAGATTTTGTCTTTTCTTTATCAGGTCGAAGGATGTATCAGAAACCTCTCCAGAGGAGCGCTCTGTGGAGGTAGAAGCCGAGCCTGTGCATCCCTTCAACCAGAGCCTGCCGCCCAGTGACGACAGCGATCATGAAGAACAATGTCATGATTTGTCAACCACATCCTGGCATCCAAAACCTCTTGGGGTACACACAAGCTCAATGGAGACTTATAGGAGAAGTTATGAAATGTATATGTAAAATCTCTCTCCTTTATAGCTCTGCACTTTTGGATGCCGTACGTTTGGGGTTAGTGTTTACACATTCGACCGCCGCCTGCATCATTTGCGGATAGCACTCAGTGCCATGTTGGACAACCACATGGACTCGCACTTGTGGAAGTAAGTAGCTTTTAGTCAAGATGCAACCTCTGAATGAGTCTTTCTTTAAATAGATGCCGAGGGCTAATCCATTACAAAGAACTAACTCTAGGTTTTAGTGAACATGGATTAGTCACCTCTCGCTTTCAGTGTGTAAAGCCAATGATGCACAAGAACCACCAGTAGATGCCATGGAGCCTGGATATTTACAGTACTTAAACAATATATTTTAGGTCTTAAAGCTAAAATAAGTTATTCTATACGACTTTTTTCATTAGTAGGTGTCAGTAATGCCCTGCTTTGCCCCCCTCCCCTCCTCCACGCCCCTCACTCCACACACTGCCCCTCACTCCACACACTGCCCCTCACTCCACACACTGCCCCTCACTCCACACACTGCCCTGATGATGTTTTCAAATAAAAGGGACAAAGAGTGTATCTGGTGTGGAACACACATTTCGTCCCCATATAATTGTAAGGTTCTGTCTGTGTTTTAAGTAGTTCTGAGATATTTAGGTTTAAAGCTTTGACCACTCTATAACTATACCCTATAAAATACTGAAATGGGTAAGGGTGCTCATAAAAACCTCTAAAATGCACCAAACTTTACACCTGATATAGTGTTCAGAAGGGGACAGAGAACAATGTGAATAATTCAATTTCGACAGAAATGTCAGATAGAACCTTATATTTCTAAGGGGAGAATACATACATAAAAAATACATATATTGATACTTATTTAGTTGCTGAAATGTGTTTTTTGGAATTTGGGACATAATTGTCCATTAAGGACTACATTTATCGTGCTGAATTCTTAATCCCACACCCCTTGAACGTCTCACTCTGTAGTAAAGCCACACTCTGTGGCAGCCAGGCCTTTACTACAGAGGTAAAAATGACAAGAGTAGATAGAGTGGACTTTTAAACAAATGGACTTGAACATTTCATGAGGATTTCAACTGCAACTAACTGGTGCTGGAGGTGCGGAGCTCGTCTCTGCTTCATCAGGACAAAGTCAGCTGCAGTTCCTAATGATGTAATGTGAAAATGCAACATGGCCGGGCCAATCTTAAAGCCTTAAAGCTCATTCAACTTAAAGCTTATTGTAGGTTTAAGGTGAGACACTAGAACCCTTTTTGTTTTTATTTTTTTAAACTTTTTTCTTATTTTACTAAAGTTAGTGGTAAATTTCAGACATAAATATAAGAGCTTTAACATCTTGTGTCAATTTAGACTGTGTTTGTGTTTCCAGATAAAAGTTTATAGAGAACAAAATTGAATATTGGCTGCAATGTCTCTTAAATTATCTCTTTTTCTACAGGAAAATGCCTCAACCAGCCTCAAATCTCAGGTCAGCTCACCCAACACCTTCAACACGAGGATCAACAGCCCAACACGGAACTGGGCATAATCAACCTGGTTCATTTAGTGTAAAATCTACCTCACTTGACCGACTCAAAAACACTCAAAATAACTGTAAGAGAACCATATCACCTCCCTCTGTCCCCACTATGAGCGCTGTGGGTCAGCAGTGCACCTCTGTTGGGCAAGTCACTAAGGCCCAAAGAGAGCTTATGCAAAACACCAAAACTGCACAAAGAAACGCCCACAGTCCTTCCTTGAAGCACATGGCGCCCTCCAATGTTCATGTACCTGGTTCATTATCCAAAAAGACACCACCGTTATCGCCTCTACGGCCTTCGGAAAGAAACACCTGTGTTTTAAATGAACCCCAACCACCAAAACCTTGCCCTCCACGCAGCAAAGGACGACCTCAGGGGATGGTCCAGCCCAGAGCAGGGAGCTGTGACGACCGGGCTCTCGTGCAGAAAAGAAAACCTCAGTCCACACAGTCTCCAAGCAGCTCATCGCCCTCTAAAAAGTGTCCCCGCTTGTCACCCCCGTCCCGCTCCAGCCTGTTCTCCTGGAAGAGGGACAACACTCAGGATGTCTGGCTTGGCGTGTGGAGGAAAGAGCACACACCTGAAGGTGAAAAAAGCAGAATTAATACTAAGATTGGTTAATGTGTTACAAATGGCACCATCTTCAGATGAGGCTGCCTCTGCATCGCTGCATTGTAATGAAGGATAATTCTCTTCCTGCTAACGTTGTGTGGTACAATAGCTTTGTTTCTCATTTCGACCTTGACCACTTCTATTGTTAAATGAACAGACAATAAAGTAATACTTTTTTATTTGGTTATTTGAAGACTGTCAAAGGCCTTTTATCACATTGCTGTGGTTTATAGATTCTATTTCTCCTTTTCAGATGACACTCCAGGCCAGTATTAGACCAACTACAGGGAACCCTGCACAGTGTGAGTGTGTGAATGTGCTCGTATTTTAAGCACAATGTCTACATTATGAATGTACAATAACTGTAAATGCAAAATGTTTATTTTTTTTAAAGTCTTTCTACAAAAATTAAATTTGTTTGTGTAAAATCATGTAATCATGCTGCTAAACAAATGGGAACAAAACAATAAACAATGATTCTGTGTTTTATCTAATCTGTGACTCCTTGTTTACCTAATTGTTTACCTTTATGTTCACTTTTAACCTAAAGAAGAAGCCCTCTCATTTGGAAATATCAATTAATGAGACATTTGATCTACAGTATTTTGCTAAAACATTCTGTATTACATTGACGTGATTAAAACCTACACTGCCACACCCATTAGGCCTCCTTTAGCTTTGATCACGGCACCATTTGCTGTAGCATTGTTTCAATAAGCTTCTGAAGTGTCCAAAGATTTATTTCCATCCAGTGTGGCATTCATTTTACACTACGACCTTGTATTGATGATGAAGAGTGTGAACACTGAGCAAAGCCTTCTCCAGCACATCCCAACTATTCTCAGTGAGTTAAGATGTGGATACTGTGGTGGACAATGATGTGATGACATGATGATAGTAATACTAACAACATTAATAATATCATATGGCCGATAATATATGCAATAAATGCAAATGAATAAATTAAATAGATTGGTGACTGGTGCTTATCGGCAATGATTGGCATTTGTAATTATTTGAGAGTATGTTAAAAGGCTCAGTTCTCAGCCTTTCTTGGGATTACCAGAAATGTCAATTAATATTGCTAGCTGTATGGTCCATAATGTCTCTGGAATAGGACAAAAGAATTTCATTCCTATCTATTATGTCATATATGTATTATATCAAATTAATGAACTGTTTATCTACAGCTCAAATGTGAAATACAAAAGGGGGTAGGCGCCAACAAGCTTTTGCTTCTGCCTACTCCTTTTGGGCCTCATATCTGCTCTGTATCTATTTATTTATGTACTCTCTTTGGCTTTGCGTAACATGTTAATCTGTACTTCCATGTCAAACTTTGTGAAACTAGGATGCTCAAAT
>OMNZ01085362.1:0-17634 GCA_900303255.1 Lesueurigobius sanzi
TTAAAATGTTGTCAAAACAAACACTGGCAGGTCTGTTAATAAAGTCAAAGCATATAGTTTGGTTTTAATGTGCACTTCAGTGCCTTTACAAGTCACACAATCCGCCTTCCACCTTTTTTCAGTTTTTTTTGTTAACAACCGTGATGCATTATGGGTGATTTTGGCTGGTGCAAGGCAACAAAGGCAACACAGATGTATCCTTGGAAAGTTAGCCACAGGCTAACCAAAGGGAGGACACATGCCTTTGGAGCACATGACAATTGGAACAGCACTTGGGCAGCGAGCGATGATGTGGATGCCTTCCCACGCCCATATTTCACCAAGGCAAGGTACCTTGCGATTGAGAAACACCCCTGGTCCACTCTTGTACCTTAGTTAACAAATATTAACTCCATAAATGGCACATGCACACACTCATCAGTTACATTATGCCTATGGTCGGTCACATTTGACAGTATTCAGTGTGGCAACTGCACTTGGATAAAAACTGTTCTTAAATCTATTTGTCCTGGTCTTAATGGACCAGTACCTACTCCTTGAAGGTAGTAATTGAAAGAGGGAGTGTCCTGGATGTGAGGTGTCCCTGATGATGGTTTGGGCCTTCTGTATAGCTCTGTCAGAGAGAGGAGAGGGCAGCCAGTGATCTTCTGAGCAGTGTTAATGATCTTCTGAAGGACTTTCCTCTGAGCCCCCGCGCAGCTGTTATACCACATGTAGTATGTGAGGATGCTCTCGATCAAGCACCTATAGAAGGACACCAGCACCTGGCAGATGTTATTATAGATGTTATATATGATCTTAGTGAACCGGTGGCTGAAGTGAGTTTTTCTTTGCTCCTGAACAAATTCCTGGCAGTTGTTGAAGGTCATGTAAACGTTAGATCAGGGACATTTGAGTAGTTTCTGTTTCATTATGATTTCAAAACAGCAAACTCAGTTCTTAAGCAATAAATGGCTTTGCACAACCACTTACCATGAGTGGGGAAAAGATTTTTGTGTTATCATTTATATTTTTTGAAAAATGGCCAAAAGATTGAAAGGGTATGTAAACTTAAAAGGGTATGTAAACAACTGTACCCTTTATTTAGACAGGAAAGTTCCACAGAAATTAAATTAGTTCATATGTGGTGACAGAGAAGACTTTGAACTTTGTGGCAGTTTTTGTTTCATGTGGATTGACCAAAGGAATTACCGAGAGATTAGCCGTGAACTCAGACTAGAAATCTGCATTTTGACAGTTACCATAGTCTTGATCACATGAATGCAACCTATAGATACAGATACAGACGGCCACTTTGGCAACGCCCACAAATGTTTGTCACGTTGGAAGCTATAGCCAGGGGGAAAACAAAGCACGAAAATAGCTAAACTTTCCAACTGCTCCACAACTACTTTAGCAAATGCTGAATTACGGATGTATTTTGTTCAACCAAATAAAGATAAGAGAGACATGAAGAGGAATAAAGGGGTTCAATGGCCCAATTCGCCATAATGCTAACGATAGCTTCATGCTAGATGCTAACGGCTAGCTTCGAGTGCCGGTTATTCACATCTACTGGACAATCTGCTCAATTATTTTAATGTAAGACTGTGTCAAAACATTCATAAAGACCCCATTTTGACGTCTAGCTTCTATCTCCCTCGCTAGGCCACACCCCCTATGCCGCATTGCCGACTGTAACTATTTAGTCAGCCTGGCAAGTCAGCCTGACTCCAAGTATAAGATACAGTACATTACAAGACAGTCTGGGATTGCACCGTTGGTTGGCTAAAACTCTGGTGAGTTCGCTACCAGACCAATCACAGCACGGGAGGCGGGAGTTAGCGATGCGTCATTTTCAGCTTGTCAACAAACTAGTCAAGATGGCAGCCACAACGAAGCAGTGTTTTAGCACCGCCTTATCTTCTGTTTTGATAAGCTGAACTTTAAAACTGGCTGCTCTCGGTTTTTCTTTTCCATCCAACGGCGCAATCCCAGACTGTCTTCCATTGTATCTCGTACATGGAGTCAGGCTGGCTTGCCAGGCTATCTATTTGGCACCTGCCACCTGGCTTTGTAAATCAGGCCCATAATTGAAATCTTCATGAAGAAACGCTAAAGACAAAACTTGCCAATTGATTTTTGTTTAATGTTTCTTTTAAATTGCTTGAAAATAACTGGTCAATCTTGAAACTATAGCTCATGATTTCTTCCTTAACTCTCAAAATGGCCAAAACCACACCTGTTCGGGGCTCGCATAAATCCTTTTCTGTAAAGACCCAATCAAAACCACACAAACCACTCCTCGGGCACATACACATCACTTGTTTAGCGCTGCGTTTTGCTCCATCGGAAACATCCAATTGAGATGACACATGCAAAGGTTAAATAATTTAGTATTTTCCAGGCCTTTTCTGTGGTTGAAACGGCGAAGTGTGAGGAGTACATTAATGCCTCTTCCGACGGTGACAGGCCGCGCAGAAATCCCTCTTTTCCCCTTCGAAATAATGAGGCTGGGGTTCGGCGCAGTCTATCATCTGGCATGCTAATAGTTGCTATGATTTGACTTTTCCAGTTTCCTCTTTTTCGGGTGCGTCATCCGTGACAATGTCAAGGGATTTCATCATTCCTCCTCCTCGTATAGCGGCGGCAGCAGCTCATTTGGCAAAATAAATGTCACAAAGTAAGAGCGGGATAATGGAGAGCCCCCAGCCTTATTAAATAAAGGCTTTTAGCGGAGAAGTGGGGAGTTTTTAAAGGAAGGGGCTTTAACTCAGAGCGTGCTGTCATGGCGGCTGATGGAGGAGGACTTATTTTTATTTAAGTTGGTGCGGGGTGTTGCTGTGGAGTTCTGCGCTGGATGTTCTGAGGATGGGGCGCTGCCAAAAGGAAACAATGCTGCGGTCCAGTTGTCCGCGGGATTTGGAGTGACATTTTCTCTGAGTTTTTCGGCATTCTATTGTTTTGTTTCTTGAGCGTACCGCCAGAAAAACAGCAGGATTATATCACAGAATTCATTGAGGCTTTATTAAAAAACAGTCTAAATTGGATTGAATTATGTCTAAACTGGGTGAAAACCATGTCCAAATACCAAACATATGCATTATTAAGCTATAAATGAAATTATCACTAATTATTTTTGAAAAAAATTGCAGACTGATACAATTGTTTGTATCCGTCTCACTGTCGGTAATTTTCTGATTTCTGACCATTTGAATGCAGTTAATAAGATAAGATAAGATAAGATTACAAATTCTATATAAGTCAGTACTTTTGGAAAGAATGGAGCTCTTGTTGTCATCAGCCCGGTCTGGACGTTAGCGACATTAGCATCACAGAGCATAGGACTATTGTGGACTGAAGAGAAAACTAGACTTTGACAGCCCTAATTTAAATGAAACAGTGCACAAATCCAGGTTAGTTTTTTTCCCTCAGAAATCCAGCACATTTTCATTAGTGTTTGTGTGTTTTGCAGTATATCTCGGTGGCTGTGACGCAAACAGCCTGAGGACACTCTCTGTCTGAGCCGGGCCTCATCTTCCTCCAAACCGTAACAAGTAAATCAGAGCGTAGATAATAGACCACAGTCACAAGTGGAACAGAAGGGAGGAACGCATTTGGCTTTCACGTTCATTTATTGTGCGTATGGCAAGCACCAACGATCGCTTTTTTTTTGCGTTCATGTGACTTCTAAAGAGCCTATAGTTTAAAATTGAAGTGAAAATTGTGTCCTGGAATGATAACTCTCAAAATGCACATTTCTCGTCATAGTTTATTGCAAATTTCTCAGTAAGTCCTGGGATGATACAAAAACTGTCACAAAGTCCAACGTCAGCACATATGACGTTAGATCATATGACATTTGAGTAGTTTCTGTTTCATTATGATTTCAAAAGAGTAAACTCAGTTCTTTTGACGATAAATGGCTTCACACAACCACTAACCATGAGTGGACAAAAGATTTTGTGTTATCATTCATATTCTATAAAAATCGCCAAAAGATTAAAAGGGTATGTAAACCTAAAAAGGATACATAAACTTTTGAGCACAATTGTAAAGCATGTGCAGAGAAACAATGTTGTGTCTCACACCAGTGGTAAATAACAGAACAATAGTAACACATATGAACACAATAGGGGGCAGCAGAGAGAGGGAAGGAAAGATTTGAGTTTCCTGACAGCCTGGTGGATGAAGCTGTCCTTCAGTCAGTTGGACCGGTCACTGATGAAGACTCCTCGGTCCTCTCCCTGAGGCAAGACTGAAGACAGGGCTGGACTGGCCATTGGGAGCACAGGGAGCTTTCCCGGTGGGCTGATGCACAATTGTAGCCTGGCACACCAGACTGGCTTCCTCCATGTATTACATACTGTACCTGCGAAGACAGTCTGGTACTCCGCGGTTGTGGCAGCTCAAGGCGGGACTAACAAGCCCAGATGAAACCAATCAGAGAAACACGGATGTGATGTAAATGCACAGCGGCCAGGCAGCAAAGAGTCTTTTGTAAACAGAAAAACCTTCAACTCAGCCACTTGTTGTGGTTTTAACAATTCCAGCTCATTTAAAACAAAAGATCAGCCAGTGGTAAAACTTTGCTCCATTACTGCCGCCATCTTCATTGATGTGGTTCAAGACCAGGCGCATTATGGGAAATTTTCGAGCTGAAAATGGATTGGTCCATCCAGATTTGACCTGGGCTTTTGAGCCATTCAAACCGCGGACTCCCAGACTGTCTTCCCAGGTATGTAATACATGGAGGAAGCCAGGCTGGTGTGCCAGGCTAGCACAAATGGGCCGGTCTGTCGGCCCAGATTTTAGCAGTGGCCCAATTAGTTGCCAAGCAACACCAGTGCCGTTACGCCCTTGGGTCCGGCCTGAGAAGACACTTTCCTCTGGCCCCTCCCATTTTGTTTTGATTGGTAGAGTCCACAGGTCTCATTGCGACTTTGTTCAAAGCAGTGCATGCTGTTGTCAGCCCGTGGCGTGCAGCTACAGAAGACGGCGTAGCTCGTTAAAAATCATAGGATCAGCCCCACTCTGTATCGCCCAGCTCACATCTGAGAGTTCATATTCCAATGCAGAGAAGTGCGCTGAGGATGCGGTTAACAGTGTCTTCACCAATGTTGGTGCCTTTCATACCCCTCCGTTCACATCTTGTCTTCTGTCATGGTTCCGATAATCACTTACAACAAGCAGAGGAGCACAGTTCTTGGATACAGGCTACTGTTAGTCATGTCTCTACCACTTAACATTTGAGGCCCTTCTTGAGTCCAGCCCTGACTCAAGACACTGTGAGATGGTGGTATCTCCCTCTAAAACAACCCTGCGAATGTCCACTCTCCAGATCATTTTTGTTGAACCAAACAGTCTTCCACAATCCACAGAAGAGTGTAGTTCAGCTTGACCACAAAGGTGAACGATGGTCTCTCCAGTCGGGACAGGGGCTTTTGTCTCTGATATCTCTGTTCATCCTCCACTTTCTGCCACACATTTGTAGTTATGTATTAGGCAGGTTTGTGAATCCAATCACTATGAAACAATGATCAGGGATCAATTTTCTTTTCGGACATTTCTTCTGAAAAAGTTGTATTGGTGCCTGCTCGCACTGAAATGGAATTCTATAACGTGAAAGCAACCTATTCCCTGAGCCGCTCTTCAGTGGCCGGCGCTTATCAAACTCTGCTGTATTTTGTTGACTTTATTGTCCAGTCATTTGACCTCTGCAGCCCGTCAGGAGGTGGGCGAAAGGAGCACAGCGCCCGGGAACCCATTTTTTCTGATCTTGAGCCAGGATCTCTGTCAGGAGCAGTTAGCAGGACGATAATCAGAGTTTGTGTGTTTTCAGATGGATGTGGAAAACTATTTTTAGCTTTAGTTTGAAGAAGTCAAAATTAAGTTTGTCAATAGTTTATGTCCCAACTGGGAGAAACCAGTTGGGACATATGGGGAGAATCTGCAAACTCCACTCAAGCTCTCACTCAGTTGGTAAACTAATGCTAACTACTTTACGCCAGCAACTTTACATACAGACAACTTTGACAGTGAGGTGGAAAACAGAGAACACCACCGCTCTTTCACTGACCGCTGCACAACAACTTTAATAAAGGCTGAATTATGAATGCATTTTCTACACAGAGCCATGAAGAAGGTTTTAAAAGGTTTACACACACCCCCTCGCATAGTAGTTTTTGTATCAAATTTTCCTTTGAAGATAGAAATTGCTCCGATTGGTGGAATGTTTGCAAATTTTAAAAATGAAATGGGCACATCGTAGGCAAGGATTCTTCAGTCTTTGCCTACGATGGACAACTCGTGTACGACTAAGAACCAACACAGACAAAATGGGCACATGTTTGTTGCGTTTATGGCATTAGAAATACAGTATTTGTGAATTAAAATAGCATTGAAAAGCATTTAATTTGACTTGTATAAACCCCGCATTGTGTCCTGGGGCAAAACACTTCATCCAACCACTGCATGTGTGTGAGTGGCTGATGGTCGGAGGAGGGGTCAATGGCACAGGTTGGCTGCCTCACTTCCGTCAGTGTACCCCAGGGCAGCTGTGGTTATAGAATACCAGTATCGGATCGGTGCATACTTATTGTAAAGATTAGGCCATGTGTTTGTTTCCAGATTAATGTTTAGTTAAGTGCAAACTGGCCCAAAACCTGAAAGGGAAAGTATCTCCCCTTACACCCCTTGTCATTTTACGATTTGTATAGAAATAAGGCATTGTATGCATACAGATTGACAAATTGCCTTGAAATCTAATAATGTAGACAGCCAGGTTTATGGTTTTATTTTGTTGATATATTAGAAGAATCACAAAGATTTTAGTGAATAAATCTGTAAAAAAAAATTAAAAAAATTCGCCTTGCTTTTAGGGGTTAAAAACTAAATAAATCAGGCTAGGAATTAAATATTGAAAAAGCCCTCTGAGCAAACCTTCAAAATGTTAAGTACAAGACTCAAAAGTTTGTTTTCTGTACGTGAGAAAAATAGTCTTTGAATTAACAATTTCCCACATAGTTCTATGGAGAAACGTTGAGTCAGTGAATAATGACACTCCTTATTAGATTAGATTATTTATTTGTTTCCAGGTGAAAGTTTATATGTTAAAGCAAACTGTCCCGAAACCGGCAAAGTGAAAAAGAAAAGAGTCCTACCCGCAGTGTCTCGCCTTAATTTATCTTTTTCGTAGTAATCTGCGCGAGGACTTGGTAACTTCTCCGCGTGGCTGTGCATTCTGAGACGATTCCCTGAGTAAATGTGGGGTCACGGCGAGGTCAGCGCGGGTTGTAAAGACGAATGGGTGCACTGAAGTGTCGTGGCGCTGGCTGTGGGCGGTCCCTGTCGTTTCGGGATGGAGATGAGATTAGCGCTTCTCTCCGGAGGCCAGCGCTCGTTTAAATGTCAGCTCTCATATTAGCGCTCTCGGCTGAAATATGGCGTCCACCGCGCGCCGCCGCTGTCCTCCTTCTTCTTCTTCTGCTGCTGTGTGTGGAGCTTCTTATTCAGGTCAGGTGACGATAAAGACGGACATTTCAGACAAGTGGAGAGGAATTTAGAAGTTTGCTTTGTTTGAAACAGATGTAGTTTCGACCCCAGTGAACTTCCGCACTTGGAGATGTTATTGTGAAATAACTTCTTGCTGAATAAGTTCAGCTCTTAACATTTTGCACAGTTTTTGTTTTTTCATGTGCAGGGTCGAAATGAGTTTGAACATCTCCAGAAATTCATGCAGGTCTTGATCTCCAAACAAAAGTTAGAATTTCCTTCAACAAAGTGCTTATGCTGGGAACTTGTTTCAGGTTTGAATGTGATGCAGATGGAAATTACATGGCTATGGAAATGGCTACAATCCGGAGTGGTGTGTTTACATGTATGATGCATGTATCTATTTTCCTCCGCTTTATCCGGAGTCGGGTCACGGAGGCAACAGTTTGAGCAGAGATGCCCAGACTTTCCGATCCATGTACACCTCCTCCAGCTCTTCCTGGGGGATCCTGAGGCATTCCCAGCTTAAAGACATCGTCTTTCCAGCGTGTCCTAGGTCATCCTCCCAAGGGGGCATGCCCAGGAGGCGTCCGAAAAAGGTGCCCGAGCCACCTCAGCTGGCTCCTTTTGACGTGAAGGAGTAAGGGCTCTACTCTGCCGCTTGTTTCGGCGTTTCCGTGATTTTATCCTTTCGGTCATGACCATAGGTGAGAGTAGGAACGTAGATCGGTGGGTAAATCGAGGGCTTTGTCTTTGGACTCAGCTCCTTCTTCACCACAACAGTCCGATACAACGACCGCATCACTGCAGACGCTGCACCGATCCGTCTGTCGATCTCACGCTCCATCCGTCCCTCACTCGTGAACATGACCCCGAGATACTTGAACTCCTCCACTTGAGGCAAGGACACTCCACTGACCCGGAGAGGGTTGAGCCCGTTGACGTGCCAAGCAAGTAAATAAAAGCACTTTCATCCATTGTGAGCTTGCAAGCTATAGTTGTATATATTATATATTATATTATATTATATTAGCATTACAGTGGAAGTGACCATGAAAGTGTGGCACATGCTCAGAAACTCATCCTTGAGAAAAAAAAGAAAATAGCATTTTAGAAATTTATCAGGAAAGTTAGGAATGACTTTGGACACAACAAACAGTTTAAATCTTCGCCTTTTGTTTCATTGTTGTAAATCAAAAATATCAACACTCATCCTTCTTCCACAAAGCAGTGCAAACCACTCTGCCATCACCTACTCTCTACTCTCATTGTTTTTCCTTTGTAGCAGGCGTATTTAATAAATTTATGTTTATGTAGTTCACCTCACAGTAAAGGCGGCGGATACGTCATTAAAAATGCGCAGTTCCACAAACATCTGACGATCCCGGGGCTGTGTTTTATTAATTATAGCATTATCTGCGTGTTCTTGACTCCAGCATCTGCGCCGTGAAATAACAACCAGCTGTGGATTTATCTGGGAACAGTCTGAGGCGACAGGTTACACGGCTGCGCAGGAAAAGCTTTTCACACGAGGCCCAGCATGATTTAGACTTTAGTTTAATGGCTTATTTGAGGCAGTATATAAAACTGTCCAAAAACCGAGACATCGCCATCATGGGCAGAGGTGAAGGGTGCTCCTACTTCTCTTCGAAATCCACAAAATTACAGTACAGCGCGGGACATAGCTGGAGCATGTAGGGGGTGGAAAATGTATTATTTTTTCAATTTTAACTTCCGTAGAGTCCCTTTAACATCAATTGTGGCTTTAATTTGATGCATTCCAATGTCTTCCTGAGTATTTATTTCATTAATGAGGCCTAGTTCTACATAAGCTCCTTGTTGCACGTGAAGTTATCCCTGTTCCTTCTCAGTTGGACCAAAAAGCCTTATAGTCAGCCAAGATGGTATGGGCAAACTTTCTGATGCAAGGGCCACATCAGGTTTTAGAAATTGCCAGGAGGGCCGGGTGTGGTTTGGGGCAAGTAAAATATTCAAATAGACCTTGGACACTTAAATACACAAAGCAACGAAATGGCAAAAGTAATGCATTATTTTACTTTGTCAGTGCTGTACACCCCTTCTATCCATTGCGCATTGGGCTTGGTTATGGTTGGTGGGCCTGATTGAATAGCTATAGGCGGTAGGGCTGCACAAAATATCACAAATTCACTTAAGTCTTCCATCTGACTGAGATTTTGGAACTTATAAATGTGCAGAAGTTCAATTTTAGTTATAACTTTCCTATTTTTGTTCATTTTTTGGCCGTGGTTTGGTTCTGATTTAGTTGATTTTGTGGCTGACTAAATATTTTTTTTCCCCACTGTAAAATGGCTTATTTTGATATGAAAACATAAAATTATGGTAAACCTCCACTCCATTTTTCTCTCATATTCATGTCTGTAATATGCAGCAAAAGTTTCAAATTCATATCACTCAGTTATATTTTTCCCCTATTCTCCGGCAGAGTCTGGCCATGACTTTAAAAACATCTACACGGCGTAGTTAACAACAGAAACTGGATTTCCACCACCTCATGTTCAGGTCATTGCGCTTATTACTTTGCAAATCTCATATAACTATATAAAAAGAATGTGTCCGTCTCAATAGCGTACAGTATGTGCAGACAGCGACCTGACACCAATAATAAAATGATGGTCTGTGACCCTGTGCATCTCACATATCAATGTTTCACTGCAGTTTCTCCACTTTCTCCAACAGTTTTTTCATTATTTTCTTTCTCACCGACTAACTTTCCCCGAGCCCTGGAGCCAACACAGAACAGAGATATCAGGCGGAATACTAAAGAAGGCCGAGCAGCTATTGGGCAGCCATTGGTACATATTGAATTACACAAATATAGAGCTTTTATTGCCAGTGTACCACAGAAACGGAACCATACAATGTGATGTTTCGTGAGCGCAACACATAGGTCACTTCATGAACCTTTGTGAGATATTTGCAAGACAGGATACAGATCTTTGTGTATTTCTTATCAGCAAATATATACTGTAACTGTGTACATTTCGGGGACTTCATGGGAATAGATTTCTGACGTGGAGTTTTCTGATTCTGTATGCGCGAATGCTAAAAGGTTTTGGGACAAAAACCTATTTGGATTATGTAGTAGCATCTTAAAACGATGGCAATGCAAGCACATTATGGAAATCTATTTCTTTGTTGACATCTTTTTTTTACATATGCACGAGTGGTTGGGTGGCTGAAAACAAACCCAATGGCGAACACTTCCAAGAGAGTTAGCGGGCAAAATCCCCAATATATAAGCACTTTAATGTCTGAAGACCGGAGGAGGTTTACTGGGAAGCTATAAATCTGTATTGGCAACAAAATCAACGTTATTCAAAGCCCATATGAGATCTGGGATGACGAAAAACGTTGGACCGACTTGCCTCTGTCTTAGCCACAAATCTGCTGGGGAGACATTTATTCCTGTTTAATAGGAAGCCCTTAGCCTGGCCTTAGCCATTCGTAAACCCTGGTTAATTATCATTTCCCTGCATGTTACAGTCTGGGTCTGATCTCAGTGGCTGCGATACATCGATTGAATTGCCTCAGACCATTCAGCGAGTGGGGGAGGCGGGTGTTGTAGATGATGTCAGGCATATGCAGGGAATGATAATACGGATGGCTAAAGCCAGGCTAGTGATTGGGTAAAATCAGATCTAATCGTTTAGAACTTTAAAAGGAGTTGACCCCTCCCACCTGAAAACGGACTCAATTGGGAAGATCCAGACCCTCTGTACGAAATGAGTATGAGGGGAAGGTAAGACCAGGCTAGGAAACCCTGGACCCTTTACACAAATTAAAGGCTTTCAAAAGTTTGGAGGCTGCGATTATTTCGTTTCACGGAAAGTTGGGCCAATCTCTTCTGCGAAACAGAAAGCCGTGATCGTGCTAAAAACACAGCTCAGACATGGCCCAGCAGAGTCACACATCTGCCGTTTGCTCACTTTTGGCAAAATCACTATCTTTGCAACTCTTGAGAAAGGTGTCTGGTTTGCCAAATCGGATCTGGTTTGGTATCGGATATCGGAACCGATACTGAGAAGAATACAATATCGGGCATCGGTTCCAAATATCCAATACAGGACTGATACGTTCACAAACTTAATCTAAGTGAATATGGACATGCTGTATGTCATTTGAATGATCTAAATATGTAGAATTCAGCCTATGAAGAAGCCAATGAACAAACACTTTTTCACTCAATGCAAACCAGTTTCTTTACATAAACTTTTATTTTTATTTTTAACTTTCATTTCATTTAACTTTAAGTGTTCCTTTTGTCCGAGCACTATTCTCTCCTCCACTTCCTGTGACGCCTGATAGTGTGTCTGTGTGTATGATGCCAACTCACTCAATGCCAATCGAATTTACCATTTTGGTACGAATAAAGTTAGCTTGAACCTTGATGAACAGCGAATATGCCATCCACAAACATACTTATGAGAAATTCTCACGGTATCGGTTGGTATAGGTAGATACTCAAACCGAGTATCAGCATCGGAAGCAAAAAAGCTGGATCGGTGCATCTCCAGCATTTAGGTTACTAACTTGGGCTGTGCTGCCTGGTGGTTCAAATATCAAAGTTGTGAAAGCATACAGTACACCCTTAGATCAAAGTATATTATATTGTGATCCTTCATTGGTCCACACAGTTAACTCCGCTCGTCCCACACTTGGACCTGGGCCTGTTGCTTCTCTCCGGGCGTCACACACACACACAAAGCGAATCCTAATCACCACGACGACGCTCCGTAATACGCCTCCCTCGTTCTCCCAAAGACAATCCCAATCAGAGCGCCATTCATTCACCCCTCGTTGGCGTCTCATTCACGCAGCAGAACAATGCGCAGCGCTCTGTCATGTTCCGCTGTGTACGGCGAACCTCAGGCTAATGATCAAGTCTAATTAAAGCGTGCCACAAAGAAGATGTGAACACGCAGGTGCCACAATCACTGTCGCCGCCGCTTAGACGTGCTTAGTCCCGTTCTCGCACGTCAGAGGGAACGGTAGAGAGTGTAGGTAGCGCTCACGTGATGTCACAACATTGTAAAGAGCCCAGTTTGAAATCGAGGTGGAGGGCAGCTGACGGTTCTATGGCAGTGACTTTTGTAGATGCCAAAATGCAGATTTCTCTGTAATTCCTGGGTCAATCCGCAAGACACAAAAACGGTCACAAAGTTTAATGTCTCCTCTGTCAGCACATGCTCTATGAGATTTTTTGTCTAGTTTTGTTCCTTTACATCAGGTATCTCCAACCAGTAGCTCGGGAGCTACCAGGTTTTTGGTTCTGAGCAAAACATCTCCAAACATTTAGGTGAATACAACAGAGTATAGCGGAATTATTGAATTATCAACTTGACAGTCCTAGGCCTAGTTATGTGTGTTTCTTTGAAATATCAGTCGCTCACTGCCATTTCTAATACAAAAAAGTAGCTCCCAGGGTAGAAAAGGTTTGGTTTATAACATACTAAAAGTCCCGGAAAATCAGAGTTCGGGAAAGCTCTGAAAAACGGCATTGAAAATTCCAATATAAATTCCCATATTAATATGGGAATTTATATGTTGTAAAGCAGGGATCTCCAACCAGTAGCTTTCCAAGTAGCTCACCATTTGTACATACACTTGAGTCACATTTTAGATACATTTTTGTTGTTCTGAGCAAAATATCTCCAAACATAGCAAAGTATAAATCAGAAACTACTGTAATTTTCTTTCATTGAGTTGAACGATCATCTTGTCAGTCCTAGAGGCCTAGTTACATGTGTTTCTTTGAAGTATAAGTAGCTCGCTGCCATTTTTGTTACGCAAAAGTAGCTCGCAAGGTAAAAAAGGTTGGAGAACCCTGCTTTACATCAAGACCAAACTCTTGGTTAACTTTTGTTAACTTAATAGCTTATCTGAACTGTCTCAAGTTGTATATTAATATATATGGTCTATTTCCATATCTCATTTACAAATACTGTATATCAATATATCTTAAATTATGAGCCCTAGGTCATTTCCTTTCCGCAGGAAGCCAGCAGCAAAACACTGTGGAGATATACACACACACGCATGAGCAGTGCAACATTTGAAAGCTTCTTTTCTGTTACACTCTTGCAAACTAGTCTCTGCTTTAGTAGCAGCTACAGACTCCAAACATTCCAGTCATATTGGGATTTTTCTATATTTAATTCCTACCCTACTTTATTGAGCTTTGAGCCCAAAAAACTAGACCAAATTTGAATTCATTAATAACTAGTTTATTCAAAAACGAAACAAGACCCACCACCAGCCTGACTCCATGTATGAGATACGTTGGAAGGATTGCGTAGTTGTTTGGCCCTGGTGAGAACGCTGCCAGAAAAATCACAGCACGGGAGGCGGGAGTTGCGTCATTTTCAGCTAGTCAACAAACTAGTCAAGATGGCTGCCGCAACGGAGCGAGGTTTTAGCGCGACCTTATCTTCTTTTTAAAATGGAAGTTTTCGTCACTCTTCCGACTGCGTTTGCGTCACATCTGTGTTTCTCTGATTGGTTTATGATGGGTTTTTCGCCCCTCCAGTTTCGAATCTGAAAGCCGGCCAACATGTATCTCATACATGGAGTCAGGCTGGCATGCCACGCTACCAAAATCCCCCCTGAAAAAAAAAATCTTTGCAACTAATTCATCAACATAATAAAACTTTAAACTTAAACCTAGCTCTAGCCATCATTTTGATTTCATCACCGGAAATTATAGCCCTTTAGAATACGACCCGGTAACTACTGGCAACTATTAGATAATTACCCTAGTAATTACTAGTAATTGTTTAAAAAAAACAATAATTGCCCAGTAACTCTTAGGTAATTAACCCTAACCCCCTTACTAGGGTAATTACCTAGTAGCTAGTTACCCAGTTGTTACCGGGCCGTATTCTAAAGTGTAGCCCCAATTTCTTTTCAAATGAAAACATGAAAGGAAGGAAAACTTGCAATACATCTTATTCTCAAATTTAAATTTGTAACATACAGCAGAAGCTTCCAATTGCTATCACTCAATTTACATTTTTTCCCCTATCCACTTAGCCTGGCTAGCACCAGACTAAATATCACAAGTGAATATTTAGTCTGGGAACCACCCATTCATATTCCCGTAGGAGAGGTGTGGTTTACGATTGTCCATAGCCGTTTATTGGCCGCTATGAATGTCTATCAAATGCATCTGCACGTAGCCCAGAGCCAATCGTATCAATTGTACCGATGACGTATGAGCTTCAGCTAATCCAGTCTGTCCAATAGTGCACATCACCGTCTTGATTGGTCCCCAAATCCCTGCGAAGGTTTGGGCCATGGTTTCCAGGCTGTGTAGCAGTTCGAAAAGATTTGAGCGCGAGCAGCATGGGTATTCCCAGGCTACTATTCACTAGCAATGCTACCTAATATTGTTTTGACTCAACAACAAACCAATCACGAAGTCCTGACCCAGACCCAGTTTCAGACCTTCGGATGGGTCTTCCCCGCGGCTCGACTGTGTTCGCCCACCGCTCTGATTGAAGGATGAATCACGCTTATGAATCGGTAATGAATAAATGTGTTATCGCAGCTGCGCAGGACCCCGTTGAACTGAGTGGGACTTAAAAGCCAAATTCAAGACTCAGGTGAATAGGGGAACAATTTAAATTGAGTGTTATCAATTTAAAACTTTTGTTGTGTATTACTGACATGAATATGAGAAGGAAATGTATTTATTTCTGTCATTTTATGTTATATGTATAAAAATGACCAAAATTGCCTATAACTTCTGCAACAAAATGTATATAATGGGTAGAGCCAGGATTAAATGTATGGATTTATTTTATTGATATATTAGTTAGAAAGATTGTTCAGATGGGATTTTATATTGTTTTGTATTTGAATTAGGGCTGGGTGATATGGCCAAGAAAATCATATCACAATTTTCTTTAGTTTCAATCACAATTTGGATTTTCGATGTGTGTATTGTTTTTAAAGGTGACTAAATCCATCTGCTTCTTCTGGGGTGTAGACCTGGTGCTGTAATGGTTTAGTCTTGGTTAAGACCTGTTTGAGTCCAAGTTTCAGTCCTTACAGAGATTTGACATGTTTCTTAGTCCTGGTTTATTCCTGGATCAGACCTGATTAAGACCCAGTTGTCTCTTGGTTTATTTCTGATCGAGTCCTTGGGTTTAGTCCAGGGTAATCATTGTTTCGTTCTGTCCTGGTTTAGTCCCTTTTAGTTTGGTCCTGGATCATCATGGAGACCAATCCTGATCCGATTTTTATCATATCGGCCAGCCCTAATTTGAATAAGCTACTTATTAGTGAATAAATCTGCAAATCTATAGGTTTTTTATGGTTCAAAACTCAATGAATAAGGCATGAATTAGATACTGAAAATCCCTCTGAACAAACCTTCAAAATATTGTTAAGTCCAAGACTAGTTAAGTTTGGAGTCTGTAGGCGTTGGAGATGTAGTAAATTTGTAAATTTCTCCGTTTTGAGATTAATGAAGTCTTTTCTTGTCGCCACCAGTGTTGGGCAAGTTATTTAAAAATTGTAATATATTCTATATTACTAGTTACAGCTTTAAAAATGTAATATGTTTGTATTACATATTACTGTTTCAAAAATGTAACTGCTTTGAGTTACTTTTTATTTTTTTTATTTTTTTAGCAAAATATAAACGGAAAAAAGGGAGAATAATGCCACCGAGCTAAAGTGTAATCAATGGTATCCTTTTCCTCAGTCGTCTCCATTCTCTCTTGTTTTGTTTTGACAAAATTAGCTACAAGTCACTTCTATGCCAGTATCCAACTTGATTTGGTGCTGCATCTTATTTGGGGGGAGTTGCACTTGTAACTTGAAGTAACTTGAGTTACTTCAGTTGTAATGACTAATATATTACCGTATTTTGTTTAAGTAATATATTATATTCCTCAGTTACGTAGTGAAGTAATATATTTCTGTAACTAGTTACTTTTGTAATGAGTTACTCCCAACACTGGTCGCCACATCATCTTGAGAAAATGGTCACTGAAGTTATAATTCCACATAGTTCTATGGAGAAACATTGAGTAAAGATTAGGTCATTTATTTGTTTCCAGGTGAAATCTATATACAGTCGTAGCCACAATTATTAGCCCCCCTTACATTTTAGAACATTTTCCCAAATTTCATCCAAATGTTTGCAACTTTCATGAAAATTGATCTCATCAAACATTCCCCAGTGCTATTTAGAAGCTTTTGGTACATTTTGAAATATAAAATACATGTTTAGGTTGTCTTTATATGAAATAAAGGTAAAAATGGGTTGTATATATAATATTAGCCCCCATGAGAATTTTTGCTTTCCAAACACACCTAATTAACCAATCGGGTTTTAAACCACACCGATGCAACCACCTGCAATCAACACCTGCAGTCAATTGGCATTCAAACTGCATAAAATGACTCCAAAGCACAGGGCACCTGAACACCGGAGGGGGACTACTATTTCTCACCCGGACAAAGACCAAAGAAATTAGTCTGGAGCTCAGAAAGAAGATAGTGGAGGCTCATGGTAAGGGCCAAGGCTACACTGCCATTTCCAAGCGTTTCACAGTGTCTAGAACTGCAGTATGTTGCATCATTTCCAAGTATAAGGAGACAAATTCTGTCATAAACAAACCTGGCTGTTGTCGTAAGCGCAAGATCTCAAAAGCTCTTGAGAGAAAAATAGTCAGAGATGTCAGTAAGGAGGACCTGGCCTCTTCTGGAGTTCATGTTTGAAGGAACACAGTTGTGAGGGCTCTTCATGGTGGTGGACTTCAGGGCCATCATCCTAGAAGAACCCCCTTTACTAAAAGAGCGGCACATAAGAGCCCGACTGAGGTTTGCCCCATAGCATTTGAAAGTTAAAGAAGAGTTTTGGAAGTCTGTGCTTTGGTCTAATGAGACTAAATTGGAACTGTTTGGGCACATGGAGAATCATGGAAACATGGATGTTGCTTATGTTTGGAGAATAAAGGGAGAGGCCTTCAACCCTCGGACCACAGTTAAACATGGTGGTGGGAGCATCATGCTGTGGGGCTGTTTTGCAGGCTCAGGCACAGGGAGCCTTGTTCGGGTCCATGGCACCATGACAAAAGCGAAATATGTTAGAATTTTCAGGGAGAACAT
>OMNZ01085366.1:0-13473 GCA_900303255.1 Lesueurigobius sanzi
TCAATAAAAACTCTTCTCTCATGGCATGATCTGTGGTGGAACTCCTCATGTGTGTGTATGTGTGTCCTCATGTCTGTCCTTAAGTGTGTGTGGTCTGTGCACAAATAGTCTCAAAAGATTTAAAATCCTCTAGTGTGTGGGCACCTTAAGTGATATGTAAATACCGTATGTCATATTCAGCCATTGAAGAAGTTGAAGTGGATGAAATTTGCTTGAATTCATAATATTTGACCTCACTCTGGGTGATTTTAACTTGCCAAGTGAAATTATCTGCCAATGGAACAAGTATTTTTACACTGAAATTAAGAATAAACTACTTCTTGCACGAAAAATTTGATAATAAATCTAAATTTATAATAGTTCTACATTACGCAATACTACTTTTGATCGCTGTGCAAAATACTGCAGCTAGCAGCAGTATGCTAATGCTAACTACAACCAATCGAGGCTGGAACAGATGATATGACTGAGTCACATCTAAAGTAGTAATATTGGCCACTAGTGAAGGTCTTGGTGGTTGTATCTTAGTTTTTGATATAATGTTACAGAATTACTGATATGCCTAATAGGGCTGTCACTAACGATTATTTAGGTAATCGATTAATCGGCCGTTTATTTTTCGGTTGGCGGCAAAAGGTGCATGGAAAGTGTAATTTAAAAAAACTTTTGGCATTATATTTGTGTATAAATATGGTGAAAGATTTAAAATATGTAGCAATACTTTTTTACCAACTGTTGTCTGTCTCTTCTTTCTTTCCCTCTCTCTCTCTCTCTCTCGGTCTCTCTTCTTTATACTCATACTCAAACCCCAAGTATCGGTATCAGAAGCAAAACAGCTGGATCGGTGCATGTCTAGTCTGCGTACACTTGTGTATGAATGAGAGTTCTGTTGAGACCATTTACCATAAAAAATGCAATTGAACAGGTCTGTGCTTTGTCCGTGAGGCAGACGCTCCATAACCAGAATCATGTAACTAAATATCATTGAATAAATAAGTAAATCTGAATAGATCTATTTCAGCTGAACTACAAATTACTAAATGAATATATCTTGACTAAAACATGTTATTATCACTGAATCATGTGGAAGCAATGAAAGTCTTGCTCTCCGTAACCCTGATTGCATTAGTCCTGGTTTAGATCTGTATTAGTCTGTGTCGTGTTGTGGTTTTTGGGTTGTCTAATTCCTGGTTTAGTTTTAGTCACGGTTAACCAGCGCGCCTTCACAAACATGATGAATTATGGGGTTTCTAATTGACCTGCCGTGTCGTTGAAAAGTTGGCCACAGTTCTCAAACGCTGGTTATTTGTACAATGTTGATAAATAGGAAAAATCTTGTGTTTCCATTGACTTGTACCAGGACACATGCAGGAATACCATTTTGTTGCTTGAAAATATAGACAATTTCCTCCATTTTCCTGCTTTAGACCTGGTTTCATCCGGTCAGTTCGCATTTTACACTTTTATATAAGCCCCTCCATTGACTCCTGGATTGGTTCTGGTTTCGTCCCGGTTCAGCCCAGCTCTCCTAAGTCCTTCCTTATAATTCCATGCCCACATGTATAACATTTCTACGCTCAGCCACACCTCATGAATCCAATATTTCCGTCGTAAAATATGACTGCCTTTGCACATTCGCAGAGACAGTCACTTACAGCTTTGCTTTTGCTGACGTTACCGACCGTGCCCACAACCTATCAATCTTCCTCCTCGAGCGCCAGACTAGACGCTGGACGCTCCTCTTCCTCCTGTTCCTTCTGCTCGCCTCGTTTGGCTCACGGAAGACGGGAGCGCGGAAAGGTGAAGGAATTTTAAAGGAGAAGATTGCATAACGGTCTCACCACACTGTCATATCTGCCAGATGGTCACAAGGGGCCGTGGTCAAGAGGTCAAGCTAACTTTAAGCCTTCGACGTGCGTGGACAGGGACCAGGCTTGTCCACGTTTGCGGACATGTGGGTATAGGTGGAGGAGTAAATGGGGGGAAAATGCCAAAAATGTGCTGAAAAGATTAGGGCTGATGGACCAGGGTTAGTCAGCACAGTGGCCTTGTGAGTAGGACTGACCATATCATATCATACACTATTATACCAATATCATTTTTGGATGTGGTTGTATAGTTCTAACATCATGGTGGATGCAACTGAGCTGTGGCACTGGCAGGAGCGCACACAGACGCAGAGAAGAGGGAATGCTTTGAAAACCTCAAAAGTCTTCATGTAAAGCAGGCATATCCAAAGTGCGGCCCAGGGGCCAAATGCGGCCCTCAGACCAATTTTTGGTGGCCCAAAATCTTCTTGTTGAATTGGCACATGTCGTCAGAGATGGTGTTTTTCTGCAGGTTTAACAGGTTTTCTGCACAATTAAAGCCTCAAAAACTTTATTTTAATTGTGAGACAGGTTCCAGACTAAATGAAGGTGTGGGGAGAAGGTTTAAACCTCTCTTTAAATCAACCCAGTTGAATTTTGGACTGCGCTGGCCACCGATCTGTGGCCCTCTATACTGTACCCACTTCAATATGTGGCCCTCGATGAAAAAAATTGGACACCCCTGATGTAAAGGGAGCATTTCACTGTGAACTGAGGAATTTTCAGCATTTACCATCTGTAAGAATGTTCTGCAGTACAAAAATGACCATCTTAAGTAAGGTAAACGTGGGCAAAAGCGCTTGAATTTAGAGAATGCATATTGATTTTGAACAGGTTTGAACTGTCTTCAAATAAGATTGGCAATGGAACTAACTTCACTTTAACTTGTACACGTAATCCACTCAAAATTATTGCAAATCCTTTCAATTGAAGCACCTTCAAGTCATTTTAAAAGTATGCATAAGAATATTTCTCAAAATTATCTTGGAAGGCCAAAAGACCTATGATAGCGAGCCAGATTTTGCCCCGACGTTACCTACCTCTGGTCTACAAGATATCGAGCATATCTCAAGTATATGTCAAGAAATCAACAAAAATCTACTACAAATTAAATTTACTTAATGTGTAATCTCTCAAAATATGGTGTAGTAGTGTTTTTATACACTATTTTTTGGTTTATTCAAGACTATTATCTTTTTGACGATGCAACGATATACATTAAGAATATTTGCTAGCACATTTTTGACAGTTTGTAACTAACTAATCTGATCCATCTCCACATGATAATTGTGTAATGTTGCCAAAGGAAAAGTCCCAAAAGAACCAGTGCGTTTGTTATGTCACGGCAAAAACGAAAGTGAAACTGTGCGAGCGCGAGGACATCTCTTTTGTGACCTGACTGATCCAGGAAATACAGATCGGAGCCGTATAGCAGCGGAAGAAAGACCCAAAGTGAAGAGGATAACTCAAAACTATGTGAATGTAGCTAAACACTAACCCAAGGAATATTTTTAACAAAGAAAACATGGTTCAAAAAAGTTGATTTTGCCTGATTTTCTCCTTCAAATGTGGCCCACTGGAGGGAAACGCACCACAGCTTCAGAACCACTATTGAGCTGTGGACTCCATGCTTACGTAACTTGTCCGAACGCAATACTTACTCCAGCATATCGCAAAACATGACAAAACACGGCCTGTTCCGAATTGCCCAACCGCAGCTATTCATTTTACTGACTGTCAAATACTGATACCGATATTATCTCCTTCGGCCAATTAAAACAGACTCGGACAAACGCGGCCTCAACCCGACCCGTGTCAACAACGTGCCGCGAGTTGGAAGTTCGAACATTGTGCAAGTTTCAGACGCTAATAATAAAAGCGCAGCAGTTCATATTAGGCCTATACTGCTTTGACGACTGAATAGGAAAACACTCTGTGGCGACGTGCGGGAGCCAAGTGGGACAGGTCAGCGGAGAGTAAAGCGCCATTACTCAGCACCGCGCCAGCTTTTGTGGGGCTTTTAAAACTTCGGAGCAATAGTTGAAGTGTGTTTGGTTCACTTTGAATGAACGGCGCTTACAAGTAGTGCTGCTTTGCGCAAATTAGGGCGGGGGATGGAAGTGGGAGGACTGGGACTGGGTGAAACGGAGACCAAACCGGGACTAAACGAGTGCCGCACAAATTACAATATATCGCAAAGTCAGGAAAGTCTTCCATCTGACTGAAGTTGACATATTTTTTTGCAAACTCAGCCTAAAACAAAAAACACATGGACTTGATGAATGAGCAAAATGTTCAGTTTATCCAAATTATGTTTCCAAATTAGCTTTTTTTGGTCCTGATTTAGTATATTTTTAAGTCTTGTTTGACAGAATTTGCTGAAAACAAATGAATATTATTAATTAATCCCCTCCTCGAACCGCTACTTTGCAGTGGAGGGGTTTGAGCACCCGAATGAACCTAGGAGCTCTGATGTCGGGAGCTTTGTGCCTAGGGTCTCCCATGGCAAACAAGTCCTAGATGACGGGTCAGACCAGGAGCAGTTCAAAAACCCCTTAAGATGAGAGACAATCGTCCCCAGGGGTGCAATGTGATCCACGACCCGGAAACGGATAAGCGGAAGCAGATGGATGGTGTGTGTAGGTTCTCAGTTGTACAGGAGTTGTCCACCGTAGACAAAGATTCTTCAGTCTTCATCTGTACTCTGTAGTTGAAGTGTAGGACGTTTCGATCTTAGTCCGAAGATCATCATCAGCTTAATAAAGACTTGAGCACGTTTGTGGGTCTGTTAAGAGTAAACCAGACGGAGGAGTTAACCTCTAAGTCCCTCCTCTCTTGGTCCTCTCATAGTACGAGCCATATTAAGCATGAATAGGCTAAGATGTTTTCCTACCTTTATATATATAAATTTAATTTATATAAATTTATATATAATTTTCGATTTAATGTGTTTAGAACACAATCTAACGCTTGATCGTAAGATAGCTTCGCGTCTGCTGCGGCCAAGTTGGATCCGTACACAAAAACTACAACTTCCGCGTCACTCGATTTTTTACGCGTCATCGGCTCCCCGTGCTGTGATTGGTCCCCAGATTCATGCGAAGACCTCGGTCTTCCTTTCCAGGCTGTCTTGCAGTTCGAATTGAAATTCGAGTGCGAGCAGCCTGGGTAAACTAAACCAAGAGAAAGTGTACTATTGTGTGGTGTCATGGTAAGTCAATGAATTATGAGATTTACATAAGTAGCATTGTATAAAAGTGGTATTACTTGAAATGAACTGGTACAAAGCCAAGACCAATGATCCAGAAGTGAATCACCAGTGTTTAAGAACTGTGCTCCTCTGTTTCACGACATGGCAGGTCAATAGAAACTCCATAATTTATGACGTGTGATTGAGCTTACACACGTCATGTGGCATGTTAAACACAACTCACCCATATAAAAATATTATATACCCATTTCTCATTCACTGGGATTACATTACACTTTCAATATTCAAAGACAGGTAAGTCCTGCTTAATATTTTGGAATGATACTCTTAACTTGAGTGCATTCCTTGGCAACTCAGAAGAGGTACAGTACATGAATTGGTTTGTTGTTTTCATAATGGATAGTTTTAATAACAGAGTGAGAGTAAGTGAATCCGTGAGTCATTTTGTATAAAACAAGTCAGGTGCTTTTCACGGATCCACACACAAACATCAACAATCAGATAGGAAGGTCTATCTTTGTGGTGCCCTTGTTATCCAGCCCTTACTAATAAGCTCCCGAAGGCTTTCTACATGATGAGTCATGCTTTAGATTCATTTTCTTTTCGGTTGTTATGTTGAAGGAAACCAACTAACATTAAGGTAAATACAGCAAAGTAAAGTGGGGGGAAACGCCAGTAATTTTCTTCATTGTGTTGAAATAGCGACAATGTTTTGGTTACTAACTCCACCATTGTTGTGTGTGTCTTCAAAGAACAGGTAGATTTCTGACATTTTGGTTACATAAAAGTCAATCCAAGGGTCAAAACGATGGTAGGAGACCCCTGTCATACATATAGTATAGAAAAACAAAGGTAAAAGTGTGCTTCTTGTGTCATATGTTTCTATATTGTTTTTTTTGGTGACTGCTCTTTCCTTGACGAACATTGTGGTTCATGTTTGGATTCTTCCCTCCTCTGACGAAACGACAGGGGGACCACGTTGACCTTATCCTAGGTTTCGCCCTGGCGTGCCCCGTCTGTGGAAAGTTCCTTGTGTCCTGCCAAGACTCAACGCTCGGGTCAAATTTTGCAGCTCGCGGACACGTATTTGGACCGAGGCCGGTGACGAGTGTCCGGACGGTCGGAGCAAGGGGCCAAATGGCAGGTGGCAAAGTAAGGATTACAGTATTTCAAATGTTGAACGCAAGCTTTTGGAAAGGAATGTCTCATCTGTAACAATACTCCTAATATTTTCAATAGACCCTTTCGCTGCTTACATCATCAGTGGCATCAGCTGGAGACAGGAAGTGCGCAAGAGAAATAAGATTAAACTATAACTATTGATTATAAGTGTAAAACTACAACTAAAAAATGTGGTCCTGTTGCGGCTTAAGGAGCAAGAACAAGAGGAATGACATTTGAGACGATAAAATAAGGTTTTATCTGATATTTACAACAACAATTAGACATTTGTTTATCGTTACTATAACAACAGCTACAATGGAAATAGATAGGGATCTTGGAAGAATGATATTATTGCAATAATTTACTCAATTTTACATATAAGTAATTCATTTTTTCAATAAACTGTGTCAAAACAACACCTAAAATGAGTAAATAAGGACCAAATCTAAGCTGAAATTGAACGAAATTTGAAAAATCCTAAGTAAAACTGAACTTTTGCACTTTCATACGCTACTGTGTGTCATTGTTTAGGCTGTGTTGGCAAAACATGTGTCCAACTCAGACAGAAAGACTTGATATTGTGTCTTCTTGCGATGTGGATATTGCATCACCAAATATTGCAATACTCTGCAGATCCAGGCACTCCAATAACATATGAGCAGCACGAGAAAAAAGGCCATTATTTATCTACTATGTCTAATACTTTGGTGATATTGTGCAGCCCTAACATCTAGCAACACACGTTTTGTCTAACTAGATAGAGCATGCATTCTACCAGCCCCAAACCTGGATAAACAGAGTACAGTCTCTTGCAAATGGAAGTTAACCTGGCTCAAAAAACTCCATTACCAAATCAGTATGTCTTCCACTGCGCACAAACTTTCCTGGTAGAAACCCCAGAAGGCAAAAGCCAGAGGGAAATTGGAACATAAACAAAACAAGCCAAAGACACGTGCACGTCGCTGCCCCTGGACAAAAAGTGAGTGAAAGGCCAAAGCTCTCGGCATCTCCGGGGCACACACATAGTTAGCCTCTAGTTTCCATGATGGCTCTGTAGGGTCAGGAGGAGGCCCGGCAGCCGGATTTGCACTTGGGTATCCGGCCGTGAGGCGCGTGTGCAGCCACAGCGCTCCCCCCCCCGGTCCCATGGGCAAGTTTCGACCGAGAGGGGGATCCCGACGGGGGAAGGACATGCACGCGCCAATGACTAAACAGCACGGAGCGGAGAGTATTTCGGGAGCTGTTGTGTTTTCGCATAGAGGCGCGTTTTAAGACATGCCATCGGGACAAAGACGAGCAAACTAGAACCAAACCGGGACAAAGCCACTCGGGGTTGACACCAGGACTTAACGGGGACTTTAAGGACAAAGCTTGCAGACTAAACCAGGACTACTCAAGTAAACGTAGTGCTAAACCAATACCGAACAAGAACTGAGGCACAGGATCAGACTGAACAAAGTGTTAAACTGACAAGGTTTATCAATTCATGCAGTTCAATGTGCTTTGGACCATACTTACCATGCTTTGGACCAGAAATATATATTTTTTAAAGAAGTTATGGCATAAATTTAGGTTTAAAACAACTGTACAATTCATTTAATCACTCATTGACAATTTGTCATTCTCTAAGTAACTCCATTTTAAAAAGACATTATCTAAATAGTTGGGATAGGGGGGACAAAGGTCTAAATAGCCAGTGGTGGAAGAAGTACTCAATATTCTTACTTAAGTAAAAGTACTAAACCAGGGCTAAAAAATAGTATAAACCAGGACTAAATCAGGTCTAAACCTGATCTATACAAGGTCTGACCAAGGACACAACTAACTCAGGTCTAAACAAGGACTAAATCAGGTCTAAACCAGGACTAAACAAGTAAACCACTACCTTGGGTCAAAATCAGGTCTAAACCAGGACTAACCCCAACCTGAACAAGGTCTAAACGAGTAAACCACTAAACTAAGTCAAAACTGGGACTAAACCAGTTCACCGTAGAGAGGTCACTAATATAATACTTTAATTTTTAACCCAATTTTAAAAATGTAGTGGAGTAGAAAGTACAGATCAGTCTCTAAAATGCAGTGAAGTAAAAGTAAAAAGTATTCAAAATAATATTAACTTAAGTAAAGTAAAAGTACCTATAATGTGTACTTTTTACTTTGTTGCTGCTAAATGGCAATGCAGTGCAACCAAAAGAGGGACAAGTGGTCTCCCTAGTCCCATCACACTTCACAACTTGTCCCACGTTTGCTGCTTGTGGAGGAGGTGCAGCCTACTACTACTACTACTACTACTACTACTACAAAGCATATACAAGTTTAAATGTCTCACCACTCTGCCCGAATGCCTCTCGATGGCCTTCTTGACCTTGCCGTAGGTGCCCCTGCCCAGCGTCTCCAGCAGCTCGTAGCGGTGCTTCAGGTTGTGCTTGTGGTGGTGCTTCTTCACGCCCGAGTTCCTCCGTCCCTCGCTCATCATAGCCGCGGCCGAGGCCGTGTCTTCGGGCGAGCTGCCCGGTGCCGGTGTGTGGAGAGCGGGGCCCGGGGGCGGAGGGGAGCGGTCTACACGGGACAGCCTGCCCAGGGACGAGTGACCCCTCTGGGCTTCGGCGCGCGATGCCCTCCGATGGGGCGATAAATAAGCGGTTTCCATCTCGGTAGGAAAGAGGTTTAACTGTCTTCCCAAAGTTAAATAGTTCTAACTACTAATACAAAAAAAATGATAATATAACACTTATTAGGGCTGCACGATATTGAAAAAAACTTGCAATATCACGAAAACAATATTATTGCGATGCTTAGATAAACCGTTCCATTCGCTTCAGACACAGGTAATAACTTTTTCAATCAACTGTGTCAAAAGAAGTCTCCAAAAACACTAAATCAGGCCAAAACATTAACTAAATTAGGAAAGTTATAACTAAAACAGAACTTCTGCACATATAAGTTCCATGCATGTTTGGTTTGGAAAGTGTTGGCAAGAAGTGTAAAAATCTCAGTCAGATGGAACACTTAAGTGAATATTGCATCGCCTAATATTGCAACAAGATATTTTTGGTGATATATTATGCAGCTCTAATACTTAAAGGCTTAATAATAGCAGTAATAAATAAATAAATTACAAGGAATAACGTAGTCTATCATATGGAAATGCGCATTTCCAGATTGTCCTGATCACTTGACATTGATCAGCGTGATTAACTGAGATACTCTTTCTACCTAATCATGTTATAATCGCGTTATTATCAGTCCTCTATGCATATGCATCATAATAGCCTTAAACAATGGCTATATTACAATAAAGTACCGTTATTGTTAATTTAAAAAGAAAAAGGCATCCACTTTCGTTTGGAGCCAGAAGCCGCAGCCACTAAAAAAAAAACTCCAGGCTGCAATATAATCTACAATGAAAAAACAAGAAACTAAAACAAATCTCTTATGATCTCACCCCTCGATTTGCGTCTGCGGTCAACTGTGCCTCGCTCAAATTCACTACGATCCCAAGCGCTGCCAATGTCAGCATCAAAACGAAAGGAAGGCGAGAAAGCTGCAACAAAACCGGCGTTCTGGACTAAAATGACCCTCATTTTGTCCACAGCCTTCCGCCAGGTACGGATCCCCCCCCCTCCCTCCGCTCACTCCTCCGCGGGGCTCCTGTGCGTATTGCGCGCCTGCGAGCCCCGGGCCATAGCGGTAACACTGGTGGTAGCGGAGGTGGTGGTGGTGGGAAGAAGCAACGAGAGCGCGCAACGATCTGAGACGTGTATCACCGGCCGAGGCGAGGTGGATTTGGCCATGTTCTTTCAGCGGCTCGCCTCTCTCCCTCTCCGTGTGGGTGCCGTCCTGTTTCTGTCTGCCTCTCTCTCCAGCGTGAGAGGTCGTGAATGCGCGAGGAGCCGTGTACGGGGGGGGGGGCGTGGTTTACACTGGTCCAAACTGCGCCTTCCCCCCGCGCGTGTGTCTCCTCCCCGACTGGCCTTTTTCTTTGTGCTCTTTTTGGCTTTTTATCTGTAATGCACTGCGCTCCACTCAGGGGCGTAACTGCGACTCGTGCGCACAAGCTTTGACCATTAACACTAGTCTCTTTAAAGATTTAAAGTCCAAAATACAAAGTGAACACTGAAGACGTGTCATTCTCACAGTTTTGGTCTTCTTAAAGCATCAATCAATAGGCCAATAGGGGGCAATAAGTTGCATTGTATTATGTACAGTACTGTATATGTACCATCTCTTCTCCCTTTGTGAACCAACAGTATGTGGTTGCCTGCATTGTACATTTATCTTTTTAAGTATTTCATAGAAACATAAATCCTGCACCACTAATCTCTATGTCTATCTATCTTTTTTAATTATTATTATTAATTTATGGAATTTAACCATAATTTAGACAATAATGAGTCTATTCTGTATAAGTTTGCAGCCCAACCTTTCACCTTCACCTTTTGCAGATGCATTTTATGCAGGCAGCAACTATGGGCTTTAGGCAGGTAAACCCTGAACAGTGCTTCCTTACACAGTATACACCTTATTCAGGAAGTTGCAATGGGGGCTGCCATCGTGTTTTTATGGTCAAATTCCAGGTCTTATCTTATCTTATAAAGTTTATCTTATCTTATTTACTTTGAGCTTTTTTGCAAGTTTTTTGTTCATTCCCATTTGATTTTCTCTTACACTGACAACAATGGAAATCCCAGCTCACAGGAAGTGGTAATACAAACAGGAAATGCTTTTACAACAACAGTAGGCGGGGCTGAATAAGGTGAATAGAATTGGACCCCAAGGCCTAGACAAAAACTAAACTAGCTCTTAAAGTGGTCTGAACCTTGACTAAATCATGGCTTTGAACTTCACTGGACAGTACTAGGGTGAAAGAGGGCAACGAACAGGGAGAGACATCCAGCAAACAGTCACAACCGGAACCCAAGGCCAGAACAGTGCTCCATGTACATGGCAGAAGTTCACACTAAACCAATGGTTCTCAAACCAGATCATATGAGTGGTATTTTCTATGTAGTTTGAATACAAAAGGTCTCCTGTGAGGGTCGCAGACAACAGTGGTACTCATATTATACGTACAGTATATTATATTTAAATTATATAATATAAGTGTATTACATCAAAATATTTGAAGAGTTCATTTGCAAAAACTGATAAATCACTTGTTATTGATCAAGTTGATTCAACTTTAGCTTTACTGGTGTCACCTTTCTTGTACGGTAATAAAAATATAAAACAAGCTTACAAAAAATTCAAAATGGAGATATCTGCTTTTGTTGTTGTATGTTGTACTTATTCTGATAACTCCTCGCACCACTGAGAAAAGAGTTCCCACTTTGATAAATGTTATATGATATTTTACTAACTTAGTGACTCTTGCAAATGAGATTTTGATCTCAGTGGGACTTCCTGATTAAAAGCACCAATAAGCTCAATATAAAATGCCTTATTTGAAAAACCTGTTCAAGGGCGTGTTGCACCCATGCAACATGGAAACACCATGTCTTTTGGTAGCGCTCTGTAAACAGCATCGCTCATAGTCTTCCTACCGATCAAAAGGTCTGTCCTTTTCCCGTCTTTTCAACTATACATAAGTCAATTTGAGCCACAACATCACAGTGCAATGGCCACAAGCTTTTATCGAGCCTTAAAACAAATAAACTAAATAACTTTACCTACGATTTACGTCTTGTTATGGTCCAAAACAGCACACAGCCTCATATGTTAGGTCTCATTCTGTCCATATCCGCCTGTTGGATGGAACACTGAAATGTGTGGACTGTAAGGACTGTAAGGCACTGGGTCATGTTTGCAGTTATCATCCTGGAATGTCGGCCGGAACACCACTAGAGCCAGGATGAATGTTCAGGTGGGACTTATGGGGCAGACTTGAGTTGACTAAACCCCACTGGAGACAATGATGAGGACACCAGGCTGTATTTCAACTTCTGGATTTGCCACATCATGACCCTTAACGTATATCAACCCACATGACTTTATTGGGTCAAGGTGAATAAGCAGCTTTGATTATTATTAGAAACTACGTGATCATTGCTGATGGTGGAGACATCCGTGTGCTTTCATTAGTCCGTGATAAAACACATACAGTGCAAATATTGGCCCTGTTGATACCGTGCCATACATTTCCCCCTACACTTCTGTTCATTTGTCATGCTAAATGAATTCATATGCATCTGGTTTCCATAATCAAGCAGAGTAGTTTCGTCTCTCTGATGGGATTATGAAGTTAATCCCCGTCAGATGTACAGACTTTATAAGCAAGTATTTTCTTACAAGTTCCTTTCAACTTTTTTTACTATTTAGCCAAGGCATTGTTGTAAGATGTAGCTTTTTTTAGGCGAGCTAATAAACTGTAACAGTGAAGTGTATTGCAGCGGGGTTGTGGGGTTTAGTCTAACCAAGAGATTGTAAAGGTAGTAGCCAAGATGAAAGTTGTGGGAGCATTTGTGGTCTAGTGGTAGTGGTGGTAGTAGGTTGCTTTCATGTGACTTCACAATATTTTAAAGAGCCTATAACTTAAAATTGAGGTCAAGGGTAGTTGAAAGTTCTGTGCTAGTAGTAGGGCTGGGCGATGTGATGATAAAAATCGAATCGTGATCTGGTCTCCATCACGATCCGCTTTTTTGGGAACATCGTCATATCGTGATTCAGTAGTTTTTATGTCGAACGCAGCTCTGAGCTCAAATAGTTTCTTTCCACTCACTGCTTCCACTGTCAGGATTAAACCAGAACTAAACCAGGAGAAAACTAGGTCTAAACCTGGTCCAAAATCGGACAATATCACGGACTGAATCTGGATTAAGACAGGACTAAACCAGGACTAAACCAGAACTAAACAAGGACTAAACCAGGATTAAACCAGGTCCTAACCCAAGGACTTAATCAGAAATAAACCAAGAGAAAACTGGGTCTAAATCAGGTCTAAACCATGTCCTAACCCAAGGACTCAATCAGAAATAAACACAAAGGTGTCCAAGAGGGATTAAAATATTCAAAAACATGATGATGTTGGCCGGTAAAAAGGACTGTCAGCCATAAGAATAATATGGCAGGTGTGAGAATCCAATCACTATCAAATAATGATCAAGAACAACAGTTCAAGGCAAGGCAAGGCTATACCAATTACAATTTATCACTGTACAATTATAATTTGTCACTCCAGGTCCGACTTCCTGCCTGGAAGCTCATACCTCTGTGCCCGCCACATAAACAGGC
>OMNZ01085372.1:0-11740 GCA_900303255.1 Lesueurigobius sanzi
ACAGTTACTATGGCAACAGCTGTGGTGGAGTGATATAGAACGTGATTTTACACTTGCCGGAACTACCTGTGCGTATACATGAAAATAATGCACAACAGTTAGCGTTGGAATTCTCACTGACCATGATAAGAATAAGATAAGATAAGATAAGATAGTTTTTATTGATCTCACAATGGAGAAATTTACTTGTCACAACAGCTCTTAGGACAGTATCACACAGGGGGGGTGCACAAACGCTATTTAACAGACATTATCATGGTTTTTGCGTAATTTTACTTATACAATACGAGGAAATTAGATCATATATAAACAAATTCATGTAAAGTTAATTTTATTTTGATGTGATTGTTTCGTGGACAACCTTTGGAGGCCCCCTTGCTGTGCCTTTGAGGACTCCCAGGAGGCCCCGGACCCCACTTTGGGAACCAGTTTGAGAATCACAGTGACAGTACACAGTTGTACCAGTCCAAATCGTAATTTTATTGGTGAAAAAGGGTATTGGCATAGCATTTAGCAATTCCAAAACCTAATTGTTTTGGGGAAAATGCTATTGTTTTTAACAATATGTACATTTTTTTCAGACGGTGTTGGGTGCAGTAAAATCCAGGGTGCCATGTTGAGTGTCAGCAGGTGGTAAAAGTGCATTGGTGCAAACCTTAAGAAGAGTATTTAAGTATACACTCCACTATAGGGCTGAATGCACAGGACCTCCTGAGTGGAGCCAGCCCTCAGTACTATTTCAATCTCAGCTGTCACCTTCTCTCTCCCTCTGCCCGGTGTGTGTGGCTATTGGCTCTTTTAAAAGACCACCTTGGAATTGACAAACATAGCTTAGAATATGAGCCCCCTCCATTTAAAGGCAAGGCTCTACGTGAGTGAGCAGCTGAGTAAAAGGGGAAGCGCTGACTGTAGCATTACCATAACCTCTTCACTCAAGCTCTTGAGTTTTAACTTTTGAATCGACATCACAGATTTTACCCTCCATGGAATCATCTCTATATCTAATGAACTAAAGGAACAGCTAAACGTTTGATGTCTAGGAAACGTTGGCACTTCAGATCAGATACCATTGATCCAGTGATGCACATTCTGTAGCTTTGGCAGTTTGCCCAATGAAAGGTTCAGCTTAGTTCCAGCCAAAGGTGATATTTGTCGGTGACGTTTAATGAGGTGTTAATGATCTACTTTTTAACTGATTATTTGGAGGAAGACTATCAGCAATGACATTTATTTACACAGCTGTTTGAACAGTTTTAGGCTACTACAAAATAGCACAATAAACAATTGAGCAAAAAAGAAAGTCTTACCCTCAATCTGGTCTGCGCTGAATTCCACCTGTGAGCCAATATACAACAGGCATGTTAATTTTATTGAAACTCAGTTCAAAGCATAACGCTTATTAGTTCAGCATGCCATCTCATCCAAGTCAGCTACTCGTTTTTCTGCAGCCTTGACACTGATCTGGCATAATTAATTAGGTTTAAACTAGGCTTAAACTCATCTCTTTGATAAAATTAGCTTACTGGTGTCATCTGATCTGCACAGCTCCATGTTTAGCTGCATTAACTTGGCCACATTTGGCGCACGGATGCTCTGGCATCACGCATTAGTCAGTGCAGTGGCCCAGTCCAGACAACAGGGGGGTTGGCCTAAGGCGCAGAGCTATCCATGGTTCTGCTCAATGTCTTCAGCTCAACGTTTCATTCGTGTTACTGACTGTGTGAGGGCTTTCACTTAACTTTAATGACAAAGCAACCGCTTTTCCAGTTGACAACAACCTACTATAGGCCTTCAGAACCCGCTGATAATTTAGGGCATATCTTGAATTCCTATAAGCGCTGAATGAAATGACAAACTACATTGCAGCTCTCATATAAGAACAACACGGTCATAGTCCGTGTATCTTCACTCTCATCAGGCATCATTCATGAACCTCAACTCACCTTGACTGCGGACAGGTCGATGGCAGGAGCGGCGGGCGCAGGTGCTGGCTCTGGGGCCGGGGCAGGAGCAGGGGCAGGTTCAGCCTTCTTGGCGGGAGCCTTAGGGTCCTTCTTGGGTGCCATTTTTGTTTGAAAGTCGAACTAAGTTTTGTCCAAACTGTGTAAAGACAATTCCCGGTTCGGGTGACAACACAAGGAGTGTGAAGTACTGAGTGGAGGGGACTCGGAGCACGAACTACCCTCCTGGGCGTATATATATGAAGCTATTTTACTCTTGACCCCCGTCTGCACTGTCTCTGAGTGAGGATTGGATGAGGGTCCAGAGGGGTGTGCGCGCGAGGGGGGGTGCGCTCCATACATGGAGTATAGGGCTGCGGGCCAGAAAGGGCTTATTTATGTCAGATATCAGTAATGACCAACGAAAACATGGAAACGGTGCTAAAGGTTGTCTGAGGTCGAGGTATGCCCGGCTCATATGAATAGATTTGGGCCTTTACGCACAGACCGTTATCTACAGAAACACTCCCCAGGTTTCACAATAAAAAAGTGCATCAACAAATTTCTGAAAATAAAGTGTCTATATTGCAATGTAAAGAAATGAGGATGGAAAATCCCCATTTATATCGGCTGCTGTTGTGCACATGACCAGATGCAGTGTATAACATGTTTTGCTTCAGGTCGGGTCAGGTGATGCAATGTCAAAAATAAGACTCTAGAAATGAAATGCCCCCCGAGGAGAGGGTGATCACGTGATTAGGTGCGTAGACCTGTAGGTAATTCAAGATATGGCCAGTGCATCAGGTTATACTCAAGTTTGTTTTCACTGCTGCTTCACACACTCTACAGCAGGGGTGTCCAAACTTTTTTCATCGAGGGTCACATATTGAAGTGGGTACAGCATGGAGGGCCACAGATCGGTGGCCAGCGTAGTCCAAAATTTTCTCCCCACACCTTTAGTTAGTCTAGAACCTGTCTCAAAATTAAAATAAAGTTTTTGAGGCTTTAATTGTGCAGAAAACCTGGTAAACCTGCAGAAAAACATCTTCTCTGACGACATGTGTCAATTCAACAAGAATATTTTGGGCCACCAAAAATTGGTCTGAGGGCCGCATTTGGCCCCCGGGCCGCACTTTGGGTATGCCTGCTCTACAGCATCACTGTTTACTTGGACACGCTGCCCATAATGTCCTGTTTTATGGCTAATCCTACTCACACATGGCGCTCATAAAATACAGCATCCAATTAGGAGCATAAAAATAAAAAATATTCTGTTTGATCAGGACCTGCCCTCCATCTGATCTTTGATCAGGACCTGCCCTCCATCTGATCTATTTAATTTCGTTGTACATTGTATAATGACAAATAAAGCACTTTACTTTACTTTACTTTACTTTTGCCTGTGTACATTTAGTTAGTTACAGTAGCCTATGTAAGATAGGAAATAAGGGCAAGACGATGTGTGTTTGTGGTTCAGGTGCCCTAAAACATTGGGATGGACATTTTAACTGTTTCCTTTCAGTGTCTCAGGTGGAGACTTGCTAGCTTACAATGCCTACTGTATTTTCACAGTGAACTGAAAAACACACAAAAGAGCCCTTTTTGCCCTTATACTTACAGTATTGAATTGGTTTAGAGCACATTCTTTACATATAAAGTATTCATGTGAGGCAGGTGTGACAGTGGTATTGTCTAATTAAGCCTGTGTTTATTGGCAGAGCCTATCCCGGCCGGTGGGTGGAGTAGCACCTGTGTTCCTGTGTTGGGCATGAGTGACTGAGGGCCTCTCCCGGGGGAGGATGTGACGTAAAAGCCCAGAGAGATCGAGATCAATAGAGCTTCAGCTGCTGATGCCTGTAACCCAGACAAGGCCAAGAGTGCAAATTCTGTCTTCTTAATTCACATCTATAACTGTCTGTAGTGCCAGCGGTGCAGCCCAGCCCCCAATGAGCCACTACGCCAGGGGCCAGTGACGAAGGAACTGTGCATTCCTCCAGCCCAAACCCCCAAAGCCCTACTGCCCACCACTTGCTTTCACTGACCCCATCTCAGCAAGGCCATGCCAAAGAAAGCCTAGCCTCTCAGCTGTCATCAGGGCTCACCCGCGCTCCCTGCACCTTCTCAGAGCTCCACTTCCCACTGCCCTCCCCCTAGAACTGCAGTCCTGCACCTGTGCCAGTCTCTACTCTGCCACTACACAGACTAATGGATTTACCATGTAGCCTTTATGAAGAGGTGATGGCAGGGAAGCCTGAAAAGTAAGGGGTAAAGGCTGTTCAAGGTTTTTATTAACAACTAGAGAAAACGTAACTGTCGCCACTGCTTTAATCAGTGTCAATGGCACTTACGAAATGTAACCTTGTAAAAGCGTAACAAAGTAAGACCTAATGCTCATCTAAAATCCAAACATTTCAGATACCTTTCAGGAAGTAAGCAGCACTAACATTAGGCCATGTAGCTTAAAATGAGAGCTACAGTAGGGTTCTAAATATGTTTGAGCCTTCTGCCTGTGAGACATTCAAAGTATTGCATTAGTGAGGGCAAACGATCTTCTAAACATGCCACCCTTTGCTTATTAGTAATGGTGACCATCTCCCCAGAGGCAGCCATAGTGGAGAGTTGAGGTCAAAGCTCTCACAAGTGTGTAGGAGTGTGTGGGGGTCTCCTCACCATTATGGCAAAGGGCACAGTGCAAAGCTGCACTCAGCGAGTGCCTTTGTCATCCATGACAGCAAAATCCGGAAAGGAAATAGATCTATTAAAAGGTTAGGGGTTACACAAGGATGCTTTACTAATTTGTTGCCTTGATGTTTGTAAAATACAGTATATTAGTTGTAACAGTAATCAAGTAAGAAAAATAAAATATAGATTTTACTCGTAGAGTACTTTTAGGCTTCTTCAGAGCTGAAAGTAAACTGATCTAGTAATAACTGTCAGCGGAGTGACAGCTGTAACAGCCATAGTTTGTATCACCATAGTCTATTTGCTCCATTGGACCACTGCAGGTACTGATCCTTTCATTTCTTCTAAACATAGTTTGCCGGTTGTTTTTTCCATATAAAAACTCTTGTGTGCAATGAAGAATAGCTGATCATCACCGCCTCTGGCAAATTAGGAACGATTAAGCATCTGTAGTTGTAGGACAAAACAAAAGTTTAGAATACAATGTTGTGTCTTTCATCTAAACCCTATTATTTGCCATCTGCTTCACTGCTTTGCAATAATCTCAGCTCATTTGCATATGTCTTTGTAACGATCCTGGAGTAAAGGGAGGCATGCTGTGGGCCAAAACATCTCTGAATGTTTTTGGCTGTAACAGACTTGATTTTTCTTATTTTTTGAGAGACATTTAGTGACACTTTGATCATGTATTTTTTGCTTGTGGGCATCTTCCATGAGGTGCCTGTGCCAGTCCACCCTGCAGGCTTGTCCTTGGGGATGCATGGGGCATTTGTTAATCTCAACTCCAGGTTTGCTCCAGGACACACTGTGTCCTCTCAGGACACACTGATGGCAAGGCTGCAGGCTGCTTGTGTTGGGGCATACATAATCATCTTCTTTATCTGAGACCTCAGATGAACTTTTGACTGAAGATGCCACTCATTGTTCTGACATAAAGGCATGTTATGCAGATTGAGTTTCTCCAAGGAGCTGGGGAAGCCTCTCCTAACCTTTCACTGAACATGATTAATGAAATGCGATGAGAATACAATCTTGCGATGAGTGGAGAGTGGTACTTGATATCTCATATGGAAGCTATTCACGTTAAAGGGGTAATGGCCAAAAGTGAGTAAGTTAATTTATATATGGAGATACTTTTGAGAAACATTTTGAATACATTGTTCTAAGTTTTGATGCAGTATCCAATTACTTGTTTTAACCATATATACATTTTATAGCCTAAATAATCATAGTGTGTTGTGTGTCTTCACATTTTGTCTATCTATATCATCCAGGTCTATCTCCAGGTCATATTTATGGATATTTTTTAGATACCTTGCATTTTTTTAATTTGTATTATTAAGAATAAGAATAACAGTAATAGGTAACACTTGTATTGCACTTTACAAGCCTGTGTCACAACTGAATTATATTTTTAGCTACACTATCATCATTATTGATTTATTTCACACTGATGGTAAGCTACTATTGTAGCCACAGCTGCCCTGGTGTAGACTGATGGAAACAAAGCTGCCAATTTGCACCACCACTGACTCACGTGAAAGGTTATTTGCACTCTTCCTGAATTAGTATATTTTTTGGTATTTATCACACTTAAATGTCATCATTAATGCAATTTTGATGTCACACAAAGACAACCAGAGTGAATGTATTAATTAGACCTTAATTGAACCAGGAAAGTCCCACTGAGATTAAGAATCTCTTTTTCAGGGGCTCCTGGCCCCAGAGGGGAACCTATTGTACATATTTTAGTGGTAGGGGAAACCGGAGCACCCGGAGGAAACCTACGCAAACACACATGCACCACGCAAACTGCACACAGAAAGGCCCTCTCCTGCCGGGAATCAGACCTTGATGTGAGGCATGAGCGCTAACTGCTGCACCACCGTGCCACAGAGTGCAATGAATACAAAGTAATGCAGTGCTTACAAAATGCAGTTTCCAAATAATTATTACATTTATTAAAGGGGAAACATTTTTCAGAATGCGAAAAAGTAAATGCTAATCTGTGATAAGCAGTGACAAACCAGCATTCTTGAAAAACTGAGTTAAATTTCAGTGGCCACACACAAGCCTGACTCCCACCAGGTTTGTTGAATCAAGAAATTACTCAGACTATGAAAAGTGACTTCAAGAGCGCAAAGACGACTGATCCCACTGTTCTGTCCCTCATACTGCTCAAATGCAGTACTACTACAAATAAACAGCGTTGCCATTTTATTTTGTCTAAAACATTTTCTCTAAACAGGGCTTTGTGGCTGAGGAAATCTCCCCATCAGCTGCAGAGGTCACCCTATGAGCCATGACTCAAGACTGGACTCTGATATGGACTGGCCCATTTCATTTCAACTCACTTCTTCCCCCCTGCCCTACGACCAACTATCCCGAAAGGAATGGGGCTGTAACTGAGCCTGCTGGGACAGATGGAGCCTATTTATAGCGCCACAGTGAGGTGTGAAGTTTCTTGGGATTTCGAAGAGCGGGGGCCATGGCTCCTTCAGGGCGCTGATGGGTGTTCTCTCTCTCCCTCTCTCTCTCTCTCTCTCTCCCTCTCTCTCTCTCTCTCTCTCTCCCTCTCTCTCTGCTCTCAATAGCGCTCCACTGGCCACACAGGGATTAGCTGAGGCCAAGCTAAACAAAGCAGCCCGCTTGCCTTTTTTATTGGGGACACTACCTCACGACAGAGGGGAGACATTTGACACATCGTAGAGAGGAAGACAGACAATCGCAGTCTTCAAGTCCTGATGCCAGCTCCTAAAACAGAACAGTGACAGCGGATCTTGTATTATTACAATGACCAAAGGAGGATGCAACAAAAGAAGCCAACCCTTCTGAAGAAAACAAACAGCTGTTGAGAAATTACCATAAAGCAATGTGGCTATACATAGTCAGCGTTGGGGGTAATGTATTACTAAAGTAACTAGAAATATATTATTTTTTTCAGTAACTGAGGAATATTATTACTTAAACAGTGCAACTTCCCCCAAATAAGATGCAGCACCAAATCAAGTTGGACACTGGTGTAGAAAGAGGCTTGTGTAGCTAATGTTGTCAAAACAAAACGCCTGAGGAAAAGGAGATCTTCCACTACATTGTAGCTCTGTGGCATTATTCTCACTATTTTCAGTTTATATTTTACCAAAGGTAACTCAAAGTAATTACATTTTTGCTAATGTGTAATACAAACATATTACATTTTTAAAACTGTAACTAGTAATACATAATATATTACAATTTTAAAGTATTTTGCCCAACACTGTACATAGGGGAACAATAATAGTAACTCATGATTGTAAGGTTTGATTGCCACACACACACTGCTGTGTTCATGCAATGCACTTTTGCATATGTGAATCTATTAGACTGTGATTCTGGGACAGTGGTTGAGGAAGACGTCACGGTCATTTTTCTTCTGTTGGTAAAACAGCTGCTGACGTGAAGCAGTCTGACAGAAACATGGCTGCCAATCTACACCCTTGGACTAATCTATCTCTATCTCTCTCTCACATATCACATTCATTATCAAAGGAACAAAAAGGTATAACTGTCATGAAGGTTTTATTTTTGGCAACAGAGGCAACAAATAGAAACCGGTTTTAGTAAAGAAAGGCCCTTCTGCTTTTACTGTATGACATATAATGTTATCTACTAAAGGTTGAGAAGAACATAAACACAGGTGCTTCAAGGTTTCCATTCTAAGCCTTCAAAAGGTCATTGCTTTTACATTGTAATACTCCCTCTTGTATATGACAAGGAGAGCTGCAACTATCCATTATTTTAGTAATCTATTAATCTATAGGTTATTTACATCGAGTAATCGGATAAGTATTTTACGTGTATTAGAAAACTAAATTTCATGTCTTTAGAGCAGAATTTGAAAGGAGAACCGCATTTCTGATATAAATAACACAATTTATTCTTAATTTCTCAATAGTTTGTCCCTAAAGGAGCAACATTTTCAAACAGACACTGATTGGCCTGAGAACCAAAATAATACATGTTAAACATGAATAACTTTTACATCATGTACAGTACATATTAGATTTGGACAAGTTTACATGACATGATGTGTGGGGAAAAAATGACCCTACCTTTAGACAGGGTATTCATCAAAATAAAAACATTTGAGCCAAAACATTTATTCATGTTTTGGCTCAAATTAGACAATTCTGTCAAGTAAACCAGTGGTTCCCAACCTTTATTGTCTCACGTACCCCTTGGGCCTTTCATTTATACTCCAAGTACCCCCTGCTAACATCTCACGTACCCCTAGGGGTCCCCTGGTTGGGAAACACAACGATTAATGGATGACTAAAATATGAATCAATTAATCGTTTCAGCTCTAATGACAAGCAATTTAAATAAACAATAATACAAAAAAACACTAAAGTTGTCATTCACAAGTGCACTTGACCTGACTCATATATCAATCAATACAATGCTGAACAAAGCCCTCGCCACATAAAAGCTATGCAGACACTGCTTTTGAAACCCAAACTGTATATTCTTTTGTCAAAGGGGGATATAGGCCTAATCCCGTCCTGAACATCATTTAAGATTCTTAAAATGAGCCATCCTTTATTTGTGTCTCCTCAGGGCCGATGGTTGGAAACCTGGCAACAGCGTGGAGGCAGCCGCTCTATTTCTGTCTGCTCTTAAGCTCGATCAACATCTGAGGCGCACTCTTGAAACCGCAGACAATGTACTGTGAGGACAGACAGTGCGCATCATTAGGGCTGTCCCGGGTATATCACAAGAGGAATTTCAACAGCATCCAATAGGACTCCTTCTCTTATAAATGGGCATACAGTAAACAATATTGGACTCTACAGTGGCTCAATAATCACCTCACCGTTTTCTCTCAAATTAAAGGAAGAGGCTAAATAACCAAGCTGGGTTGTCTTTACCTACTTACTTTTGCACACAGCCATCACATAAGATGCACTGTTCGTGACACAGGTCATTCCCAGTGATGGTACACAACTTCACTGCCACGGGCCGTCTGACATATAAGTAGTGCCATATGGTAATTTATGGTCTCTCCATTGACAAAAAAAAAAAACACAGTCACAGCTAGGGCTGGGTACCATTAAATGATACCAGTACGGTATTAAAAAATAAACTACCGCTATTAAAAAATAAATTAGTACCAGAAACAAGTTCCGAAAAAAAAAAAAAATCTTTAGAAAGCAAATGTCTCTGCCTGGTGGGTCTGATGTGTTTCAGCTCAAATAAATGATAAAAACACTAAAAGAAACAGTATTTTATTGAATAAATTACCATTATTGTTCTGTTTTATGGTTCTACAACAGAACTAAAAATCAAGCATGAGTATAAATGACTTGGTTTGAGAATATTAGTCTTGTTTTGAGCAGTTTGGACTAGATTAGACATATTTACTAGGGTGGCTCAAAAATAGTTTTTTTTTGGAAATGTCACCCTCCCCTGGTTTTATATTGTGGGTATTGGTGTACAGTATATATCACACAAAAAACAATTTTGAGGGTTGCCATATTTGCCAAAATATGCCAAACGTGGCAAAAAAAAAAAAAAGGGAAAATGATTGGTTTGGATGCACATATAAGTGAATATATTCTACTGAAATTCAGGATTTGAGTTCCTTACAGTGTAGTCCCTCCCATATATGATGTGTATGAGTTTGTGTCATCTCATCTCATTTTCCAAGCCAAAATTTCTCACATTTCTCACCTAAAAGCGTGGGGAAAAAAACCCGCTTGACAAAACAAACAACTTGTTTATTCCATAATACTGAAAATTGACATAGATTCATACTTGAAACGGTAACAAGGTATCACAATATATTTACTATATATTCACTTATGTATGTGCATATGGACCAAAAAACATTTTCCCGTTTTTTTTGCCACATTTGGCATATTTTGGCAAATGGCAACCCTCAAAATAGTTTTTTTTTTAATTCTGAAAAAAATCTGAGTGATATATACTGTACACCAATACCCACAATATAAAATTGTCTAAATCTAAAAAAAAAACCTCTTTTTGATTTTTGAGCCACCCTAATATTAACTACTGCCATCTACATTATTTGGTTTATTTCATGACATTTTTTACTGATTCTAAGGCCATCTCGTTTGTATTAGGAAAATAAAACTTCCAAAAGGACAAGACCAATTTTCTTACCCCAAATACATTAAACAAAAAAGGAATAGAGTAGAAATCTATTGAAAGTCAAAAACACCTTAGAACAGTGGTGCCCAAAGTGGGGCCCGGGAGCCAAGTTCGGCCCTCCAAGGGTTTCATTTGGCCCTCGAGATGGTACCGAGATCATAAGGCGTATTTACATGCAAAAACAAATCTAAAAATAAGTTCAATTTATTTATTTTTTATTTAATCTAGATTTGAGTAAAAAGGAATGAGTCTTTTTGCATTTAGAATAAGAAAAAAAAACTTATCTTGTCTTTTGCATTTGTCTCATGGTAGAATAGTCTGAACTTAAAGAACAAGAACTCACTTTCCCAAATTGTTAAATGGTCTAGTAAGCTGTACACAGCTGCATCCAGAGTCTCTTTACAAGCAGCAGCTCCAGCGCTTAACTCGGGCCATCTCTGATGATGAGTCTCATCCTTTGAACAAAGAGTTTGAACTTCTTCCATCTGGACAAAGGTTTTTAGTTCCAAGAAACTAAACGGTTTAAAAGTAGCTTTATTCCAAGTGCAGTGTCAGCGCTGAATAAGCACTAATGTACTTGTCCTGGGTATGATCCAACCTTTAGGGCACTCTCTCATAATAATAATAATAATAATGATGATTTAATATGATTTTACTCTTTCTTGTATATGTGCATTTTCATGAATTGTATTGTATTGTATTGCAATGCCTGCTCTCGACTGCAAACCAATTCTCCCTACCTACCTATCTTATTGCAACTACAATAAAAGTAAATATCTCTAAATTAGGAAATACATTTAATTTTACTTGAAAAAAGAACAAAAATCTATTTCTATTGACACACAAGTTACAATTTCTTAAAATATTCTTAAATCCAGAATGTTCACTTATTAAGATGTCATTTTTTGCAGTGTGCTGCTGTTTGGAGTAACATTTAGGACAATTTTGTTCTCAAAAATGTGAATAAA
>OMNZ01085378.1:0-10926 GCA_900303255.1 Lesueurigobius sanzi
GTTTACGACTGCATGCGGGAATGATTCGCCAGTCAGTTCATTCACGATTTCGTGTGCAGTGGGTAGCCGGCTGCATGTTACTCCGTCCAAGCCCTGCGTGCGCCTTAACACAGCGGTGTCCTCACTGGCACGTTGCCGCTGCTGCTATTTGCGCTGCTAAAGTTACTGCTTTGCTTTGCCTACATTACTTCGCCTCTGATGTTTTGTCGCAACAATTAAGTGTCGCTTTGACACGTGAACTGACTCTCCACGACTACTGTGTTGCATAGTCCTCCTCCACAGTTGTTTTGGTGATGTTTTGGTGCTTATGCGCCCTTAACTCACGCCCTGGGATTTGTCTTCCAGGCACAAGAAGGTCGTATTTAAATTAACTTTGAACACAGTGCTTTTTAAACAGAAAGGTTTTAAAAATAAATAAATGTAAATGAAATGTAATGTTTAAATTTAATGTTTTTCTACTACAAAATAAAGCTTTTGTAAATTAAATGGAACTGGTAGGCTATCTCTACTTCAATATACGTGCCTTCATACTGTAATACTCTATTTCCCAGGAAGTCTGGGGTGGCGTTTTAGGGACATTTAATGCATCCTAAGTTTGTTTATCCCTCAGCTGTCAAATTCTGGCCACCTGGTTTGAGAAACCCATTCTAAAAGACTCATTATTTGGGTAGCACACATATTCTGAATGCCTTCGGCAGAATTCAAATGAGCCATTTTAATCTAGGTTAATCTAGATTAACTCCAAGATTACAGTGAGATTAATCTAGATTAAAAAAAAATAATCTATGTCCACCTCTAATATATATATATATATATTTTTTTTGTACCAAAATTAGCTTCAGGTGAGACAATTCAGCTTTTTAACTAGTCCAGTCGCTATACAAACTTTATGTTTGACGGACATGTGGCCAAAACGTCATAAAGTATCAAGTAAATATGCTGCATTTTTCTCACGTTTTCATAATTTTTGTGTCGTTTTTCTTGTAATTTGTTTTTTTCTTGCTATTTTTTGGTAATTTTTCTGATGTTTTTTCATTTTTTTTTTTTTGTCAAATGTTTGTCATTTTTCTATTTTTCTCACCTTTTTCTTGCATTTTTCCTCACATTTTTGTCTTGGCCAAAAGTCATAAAGTATCAATGCTGCTTTGGACATGGCACTGGTGAAAAACAGGGACAACTGGGACAGGGGTTGTGTAAAACTGGGACAAATGAATGGAATTAGAAAAATTCACAGGGACATGGGACAGAGGGCTCAAAACTGGGACTGTCCCGGGTAAACTGGGATGTCTGGTTATGTTTGCTCCAGTACAAACATAACCTCAACACTAACTTATAAAGTTAGCTGCCGTTAGTTGTTCTTTAACAAAATATCGAAAATTGCCTCTGGACAATATTTGTAACGAATATATCAACAAAATAAAACCATAAATTTTAACCTGTCTCTATCCTTTAGTTAGATTTCGTAGCCAGAAATATATCCTCATATTTATGTACTATACTATACCAAGTTTCATATTGATATCACTCAATTTACATTTCCCCCTGTTCACCTGCCGTGCCTGGCCTTAAAAAGGTGGAGTGACACAGACATCACATGACTAACGTGGCAGAACAAAGAGCTGTCAGACACGTAAACACACACAGAGAGAGCCTGTTAGATCCGAGCGTGTGTTGTTGTGTTAGCTCACCCTGGCGCGGAGGCTTGTAGTTGCCAGGATGGAAGGCTGCGGTGAGAGCTGAAGAGGAGTCTGTGATGTCGGCGTGGAGGTGGCGGCATCTGCGGCGGTACGCCAGCACTCCCACGCACAGCACCAGGATCACGCACAGGAGCAGGGCCCCCATCAGGCCCGCGTACACCGCCACACCCATACCAGGGGCCAGGGCTGCAGGAGAGAGAGAGAGAGAGAGAGAGAGAGAGAGAGGAGAGGGATGTGTGGGGGAGAGAAGTTAGAGACAGGTGCATGATGAGGGGGTGGGAAAGTGAAGGAAGGCAGACACGAAAAGGAGGGAGTTATGGTTAATATAGGAAATAACTAGTTTGGTCTTCTTCACTTTCTGTACAGCTCTACAAAGGCAAAGGGCAGTGTATGCGGTAACTTTCCATTTGAGAAAAGGGCCTTAAAGTTTAGATCAGGGGTCTCCAACCTTTTTATGCAGTGAGCTACTTACAGTATGCTTCGAATAAACACATGTAACTATGCGACTGAAAGGCTCTAAACCTGATTTTTTCCCCTAGTAGTCCTTTAACATATTGTAAACTCAGACAATAATACTGTGCATCTATATGTAAATCAGTGATCCTAAAAAGTGACCCCACAAGTTATGAGATTAAAAATGCTCATAAACGCATTCCTGTGAAGAGCTGGGATGATAGAAATGTGCGATGAAAGATAAAAATGTGGAATTCACCAGTAAAAAATATGTTATTTCAATATTAACTAAATAACTTGAGTTTCCTCTTTATTATATACCTAAATGTGTGGAGAGTTATCATGCATGTAGAAATGTAGAAATCCTTTGGCGAGCTACCGGTTGGAGATCCTTGGTTTAGATGTGGTCCCTCTGTGAATATTGTATTCCAGTATATACTGTATAATAAGGTCTTATGATCAGTCAATTTTAATCTTTTAAAAGCAGTAACACAGATTTATCATTTGACCTGTGTACTTAGTGGGACCTGAGAAAACACATTCAGAGAGCTCCTTCACTGGCAAAAAAAAAAAAAAAGAAAAGAAGTGTTTGAGATGATGTACTGATGTAGATATTGTGAAAGTGTCATGGCTATATTTTGTTCCACTCCAGAGTGAGACTAAATTAAGTTTGCAGTAACTACACAATTCTCCTAGATCTCTCAGTGAAACAAAGGTACAGATACAGCACTTTTCCTTTGGGCCAGTGTAGTGCGATATGGAAATGGCTGTACATTTGAGACTATGCAGTACAACTACTGTACTGTATATAGACCAGGGAGCTGGTCTGGACAGGTGGTAGAGTGGGTCGTCTCATGATCGGAAGGTCGGGAGTTCGAATCCCAGCTCCTGCAGGTGCAGACTGTCGTTGTGTCCTTGGGCAAGACACTTCACCCAATGCCTATGTGTGAGTGGTTGGTGGTGGTCGGAGGGACCGTTGGCACAGATGTGAGCAGCCTCGCTTCTGTCAGTCTGCCCCAGGGGAAACTGTGGCTACAATAGTAGCTTACCACCATCAGCATGGAGTGAATGAGCCCCCTCCCTTTCATGTGTGAAGCGCTTTGGGTGTGACTATGTCATATGAAATGCGCTATACAAATAACATTCCCTTCCCTTCCCTTAATATCATCAAGACAATAAATTGTAGTTGTGATCTACTCCTTAGTCGCAGAGTTGCACAAGCGTCTCTGAAGCAAAAGTAGCTCTCTCCTGTTTTTGTAGCTCACCAAGTAAAAAAAGGTTGAAGACCCCTGACATAGATAGACTAATCTGCTCATTTGTTTTGGTTGCAAGCCACAGAAAGCTTTTGGACTTGTTTAAGGGGTAGACTGTGTTAGTTATCACTTATAACATAGCAGTTGACTCTCTTTTCTGCTAATGAACATAAGATGAAGACATAATTAATGATCCTGGGAGAGTAAAGCTCCTGAGCCTTCTGGAATAGACTGTTAAGGCGAGACACTGCAGGTTTATAGGAAAAACTAGAATTTTGAGATATCAATTTGTAACTTTTGCTGCATACTTCTTTCATTTCATTTTTCATATAAAAAATAAGGCTTCTCATATAGGAAAAATGTGTTGCTCATCTGTTATTCAATCTCATCTCTTGACATCAATTTGAGCTTCTCATATTCGTATCATTCTGTGAGGAGATCTCATAATTGATCTCAATACAATTATGAGATCTCCTCTGTTAATCCCACTTCTCAAGTGTTGCTCAAATAGTTTTCTCAACCCAACCTCCTTTGTCTTAGTGATGTCTTGTCTCTTTGTAGCTTATCTCTTGCTCCTAAGGGACCCATAGGAGGAGTAACTCAGAAACAAATGATCACAGAATGATACGAATATGAGAAGTTCAAATTAATCTCCAGATGAGATTGAGCAACAGATGAGCAACAGGTTTTTCCTAACTTTTATGAGGTTCAAATGTATGAGGTCCAAAGATTGTTCAGAAGGGATTGTGGATAACTTGTTTAGTTTTTGAATAAGCTAGTTATTAGTTATTTCGGTCTTGTATTCAAAACTCAATAAATCAGGCTAGAAATCAGTTATTGAAACCTCCCTTCAAAATATTGTTAAATACTGGACTGCAATTATTATGAAGATGAGGCCATTTATGTGTTTCCAGGTATAAGTTTAGTGCTGTAAGAGCTAACTGGCCCCAAAAGGTTTTGACTGTAGTGCCTCAATATAAACAAAACAGTCTATTAAGATTGGTTTAAGTGTATTTGTATAAGATGAATGCTGGATGCCCTTCCTAATGTAATCCTATGAGTTTGGGATTGACAAAAAATGTACCTTGTTTTCTATTATCTTTTACTTTGCAACACTAAGAGGCCAGGGCAGCGGGTTAAGCTAAACACCCACATTAAATGGAAGAAAATGTGTTTTCATTTTGGTTTATGTGGATATACAGTAATTTGGCACCGATTCATTCGCTGCGGAGCGTGAGCGTCTGGCCCCGTAACGTCTCCGTGTTTTCTCCGTCTCGCGAAAGCCCACTACATGCGAAGGGCTGCGCTGCGTCTGGTTGCGTCAAATCTCAGAGCTCATATGAGGTCTCGTGGTAAAAGGTATTTTACAGTATTTAATAAAATAATGCTTATATTTTGGCAACACAAATAGACCTGGGTGGTTTGAAAAAAGTTTATTTCGCCTTTATACACACAATTTGGGTTTCGTTTTCGTTTATAACCAGTAGACATTGCATACATATAACATGACTGTCAACAAAACGTTTTTAAATATATTGTAAATGTTAGCTATTTAATACATTTAATTTTGAAAAATGGATGTTGTTGGCGTTCTTTTTCCGTTTTGGTACGATATGATCTGGTGTAGCTTCTACGGCGATGACGGAGAGAAAAAATACCCAGGGTACGTATTTTGGACTTGACTTGACGCAGTCACGCAGTGGAGACGTTACGCAGCGGAGGAGGTGGAACAGCGCTGGGGTTTAATTAGAGGAGGATGTGGAACAGCGCTGGGGTTTAATTAGTTACGCATGTGCTGCGTACAGACGGCGTCCTTCGTGACGCTCCGCAGCGGAGGATGTGGAATTTGGCAGTTACTCAACGCTTTCCATCTAGTGGTTGGCAGACACTATGCTGGTTTACTTTAGCTATACCTGCTGCTTGAAACTCTGAACACTGTTATAAAAGGAGTGTTATGATTCTGAACAGCTAACATGTTACTGTATTTTCTTTTCTTTCATCTATTTCAAAAATACACCAAGCCAATGCAGTTTGAGTGCAAAGGAGCAGAGGGAAGAGCAAGTTTATGATATCTGCCAGTTCCTTTTACATCAGTTCTGTTTTTTTAGTCTTTTTTACAGTGTTTACAGTATTTATGATTATTCAAAATACAAAAGCCATGACTTTCATTCAGGATATTTCACAATTTTTATGCCCAACTCCAATTGTCATGCTTCTTTAATATTATAGCTTTCATTTTCTTCCTGAATGCCATGATAGTTCTTTCTCATATATTACTTCCGTACACATATAACTCCCCACAAAGCATAGGCAATAAAGTAAGCTACTTTCCCAATGATGAATTGAAATGGACTGCGTGTATACAGTAACTTAGTATATTTCTGACAGACTGGGTGAGTGAGTCATCTCGCTCTCAAATGCAGAACTACATTGAAGATGATTCATATTTATCAAACGATGTGCTCCAACCAGCGCCCGAATTATATACTCCTTTAAAGAAGCCAGACAGCTGCCAACTTCTTATCATTCCTATACGCGGCGACGAGCTTGATTGGGAAGAAAACAAGGCAATTAAAGCCACACAATTAAAAAAACCCTCTGTGTGGCTGGGACTTTGTTGCCGGCGAAGGGGAAATTCTGAAGTGCGGTGTAAATTATAGATGCGGGCTAACACGCCACGCTATAATAATACATGAAGGCATTAGCGACGTGTAGCTGCCTGCAGGAGGAGCTCCAAACGTCACGGCCAATCAGGTCACAGCAGAGCGGGTGCCCTTAGCTTCACCTACTCCCCGATGGGCACCGCTCTGTGTTCCCACTGGGTTGTATAGGTTAAGACCGGGCAATGGGCCTCGGTGTTGTGTCTAATGTGTTTGACAATGATCTAAAGGAGTCACGTGGTTGTGGGCAGCGGTGGGTGCAGTCACAGTGTTTATGCTGTACAAAGCAGACTCGAGTTTTATTTACTACATGAAGTACTCTGAACATAAGTGAAATAGTACAGTTCACTCGCCAAAATCAACATAGGCTTGTCATTTTTGGTGTTTTGATTGACCATTATTATACACTGCATGAAGTCATATCTAAGTAAGTTAAGTCATATAGAAATGACTTAAATTTTCCTGAAATAAGTACATTTGTCCTTGGTTTGAGGAACTCATTTCAAGATGCTTGTCCATGGGGCAAGATTTTTACACTAAATGTGGCCACACACTGGAGGATTTTTAGCCCGATTTTTAGTCTTAGGAGGCGTGGCTCAGTAAAAACTTTCTCTCATGGCATGATCTGTGGTGGGCCTCCTCATGTGTGTGTATTTGTGTCCTCATGTCTGTCCTTACGTGTGTGTTGTCTTTGCACAGATCTTTAGTCTCAAAAGATTAAAAATCCTCTGGTGTGTGGCTACCTTTAAATTAAGAAAATCAGCCCCAACACACTCAAAATTAAACAAAAATAACTTGAAATAAGAAGTTATTGGTGTTTTGCCTAATTCAAGTGTAAAAAAACTTGCCCATGGACAAGTATCTTGAAATTAACTGAAAAACTAATTTGAGAAACTTTGAGAACGTAATCTAGAAACTAATTTCTAGATTACTTAACTTGCTAAGATATGCGTTTTTGCAGTGTACAGTTGTGGCCAAAAGTTTACATAACCTTTTAATCTTTTGGACATTTTCCATCGAATATGAACGATAACACAAAAATCTTTCTTCCACTCCTGGTTAGTGGTTGTGTGAAGCCAATTATTGCCAAAGAACTGAGTTTATTCTTTTGAAATCACAATGAAACAGAAACTACTCAAATGTCCCTGATCTAACGTTTACATGACCTTCAACAACTGCCAGGAAAATTGTTCAGGAGCAAAGAAAAACTCACGTCAGCTGAAATGCAGGACTCTCTGACAAAATTGGACTCTGAAAAGAAGTTTGTTTCAAGATGCACAATATGTAAACTTTTGATCAGGGACATTTGGTTTCTAGTTTTGACAATAAATGGCTTTGCGCAACCACTAACCATGAGTGGAATAAAGGTTCTTATGTTATCATATACTGTATATGTGTATATAGATTATACAGTATATATTAAGCCACTTGTTATTGATCAAATTGTTTCAACTTTCCTTTTTCTGGTGTCACCTGTAGAGTATGGTGATAGATAATGTATCTAAAACAATCTCGCAACAAAATTCTAAACAGAGAAATCTGCTTTTGCAAATGAACTCTTCTGGTTTGTGTAGGTAAGTGAAATCCTCTGCCAATGGAACAAGCATTTTAAAATAAGAAATAGCATCAGATTTCAATAAATTCAGATGGTTTTCCTTATTTTAGTGCAAAATTCTTGCTCCATTGGCAGATCATTTTACTGAACTACTCATATAAAAAATATACATATTTCATGAAAAATTGTACATACTGTATTTCTTGATAACCTTTTGTAGGAAATTTGGAAGAAACTATTCTCACCACCCAAATCTTTTTTTTTGTTTCTCGAAAGAAACCTGAAATGATTACTTAATGACCTTAAATACAGATTTTGTTTTTAGTTTATTTTGGTGAAACCCAAATTTACACAAAACAATTTGTCTAGTTACATAAATTCTAAAGCTGAAATGGTTAATATCTTCCAAGTTTCTCAGCATTTGAACATTTTTCTTATAATAAAATCTGTCTACCTAGAAACTACCTCTTATCCAATTTATAACACTACTTTCTACGTCTGAGTGAGTCATCTCATTTTGAAGTGGGCTAACAATACTGTACTTGTACTCAACTACAATTCTGGCCTCCTTCACCCGCAGACTGCAGACCCAGAGCAGACCGGGACTAGGGGGAGACCAATCTGGATGAAAACTGAAGCTACAGAGAAGAGGCAATTTGGCAAAAGTGGACGGGACGGTGTTAGATAAGGTTTTGATTTGTTGAGAGGGATTATGAGAGTGCTGAGGAGAGACCAGATAAGGATGGAAGCGCTTTAGGAAACGGGCCCACGTTAAAAGAGCAGCGGCAGGAGGAGAAGAAGAAAGTTGGTTCGGATAAAAACTACAGACACTGCACAGAGGAGCAGAGAGAGAGAGAGAGAGAGGAGCCGGAGGCAGACAGACTGGCATGGAGCTGAGCGCGGCCAGCTCACGTGGCGCGACGCGAGCGGATCCGACAGACGTCTGCACTTATTACCACAAACGCAACAATGGAGAATTAGGTGCATTACAGTCGCTCTCTCTCTGCTCTGAGCTCACCGCACACTGAGATTAAACTGTGCACGAGATTAGCTGGAAGACTGGCATAAATTAAGAGCTTTTTTTTATGCCTTTACCTCAAAAAATTATGATCAAAGAGTTTCATATTTGGAGCCTAGGCATCTTTCTGTTTCCTCTTTTTCTCACTGCACACTATGCCCTTTAATGTGCCAATGAGGCTTTTCGTTGTCATATAGCATCGTATCCAAACAAAATGGTATCACAAAACTTAAATAGTGTTTTATAGTTGACATTAGGTTTAGGACTTTGGGTTTAAATGTATTCAGGATTATTGCAACACACTAAGAGAATAGACTGTAAGTCTCTTTATGGTCTAGCACCAAAGAACATCTCTGACAAGTTAGTGCCGTATAAACCATCTCAGCTCTGGGGACCTCAGGGAGTGGCCTCCTGCTGGGTCCCAGAGTCGGGACTAAACATGGTGAGGCTGCCTGTTTTGGTGTATTTGGTTGGGACAGTGCGTGCACATGAAGAATGCATGTGAACATGCCACTCCGGATTGTAGCCTTGGGCTAATTTCCATCCGTTGTCTCACATTCGCACTCACAAACTCACTCTCATTCATCCTGGCCTATTGTACATGTTTTTAGTGGTAGGGGAAACCGGAGCATCCGGAGGAAACCTACGCAGACACGGGGAGAACATGCAAACTCCACACAGAAAGGCCGCACGGGCCGGGAATCGAACCCGGGACCTTCTTGCTGTGAGGCAAGAGCGCTATCCACTCTGCCACCGTGCCGCCACGGTGGCACGGTGGATAGCCTTTCAGTTTTATGAAGCTAGAATCTGGAACAGTCCAACACTGCAGAAAGTGATCTCTTGATAAGTTACATTTGCATGAATTTTGAATGTTAAACCATATTTTGAGTTATTTTGACTTATTCAGTATTTTTGCACTTATATTATTATATTTCAAGTAGATTTAGATTTACTGTCCAATTTTTAGAACAAGAACTTTTTTTTACAGTGGTCATATCATGCATATAGATCTTAAAAACAGGCTTAAAATCTTCCATTAGGATGTTCAGAACAAGTGGTGCCAGGGTGGATTTGGCCTGGAACTCCCCCTACAGTCAACAGTGGGAATCGCATGGTAAAAATAAACTATAAATAAATTATTATTAGGGAGGAAGATGGCGCCAGCACTGTGCATGGCGATGCGCCTCTCTGCCCTACTTTTGTTCCTGTTTCCAATGATAAGCTTGTATCATCTGGGCATATCAGCTCTACTTGTGTGTGATCGCCAGTCACTTTTGAACATCAAAGCGTCTTATGAACTGTTTTTAAATCGCACGGCACATCAGCGTTCAACTACTCCTCCGCCTCTCCACTCATCCATACCGGCGTTTTTGCAGACTTCACCTTATGCCCCTCCTAGGAGGAAGCGCGCTAGGAGACGGGGAAAGCGCGCTGGCGTCCTTGTACGAACCCGGGCTTACCTGCGTCTGGCTCGTGGGCATGGTCCATGTTCTTCCTGGTCATCGATCCACTTGGCTGGCCCGACGTTTGTGGAGCGCTCTGTGCGCTGGCTGCTCCCCGTTGGAGGCTCCCCAGCGGCGGCGGCGGAGTTACTGCCCCCGTTGCCTGCTTCCAGTACCAGACGATGTCGGAGCCCAGTACGCGGCGTAAACTACGGGAATCTTCGCACGCTGAAGCGTGCACCGGCAGCTAGCCAGGATCTTTCCTTGTGTGTAGCATTGAATGAGAAAAAAACTGAAATTGTAATTTTTGGCGATCCATGTATTCTAGAGGGTGCAAACAGTGTTTTGGGGCCTTTGTCTTCCTTTGGCAGGCCTTTTGTGAGAAATCTTGGTGTGTTTCTGGACTCCTCTTTTAAGTTCGATTAACAGATAAATGCTGTGGTGAAAAATAGCTTTTTCCAACTAATGGTCCTCGCCAAGATAAAATCTTATTTGCCTGCTCGGGACTTTAAGAGAGTGGTGCATATGTTCATTACAGCACGTCTGGACTACTGTAACTCTCTCTATTTTGGGATAGACCAGTCTGCCCTAAAACGACTGCAGGGCGTACAGAATGCAGCTGCCCGTCTGCTGACAGGGACACAACTCCATCAGCATATCACTCCTGTCCTGGCATCACTGCACTGGCTTCCTGTCCGGCAGAGAGTACAGTACAAACTGTTGCTTGTTGTTTTTAAATGCCTTCGGGGTCTGGCACCTTCATATTTAATTGAACTTTTATCTGTTCATGTGCCTGTTCGAAGCATGAGGTCTTCCTCCCAGTTGCTCCTGGATGTTCCCAGGTCCAA